>QEOT01123912.1:0-78766 GCA_003123785.1 Pterocarya stenoptera | reverse complement strand
CAATAAAGTAACGAGGTACCGGTCGGCCTCTTTGTTGTGAAATTTTATGTGCTCATGAATTAAATGCTATATATGTTGTCTTTATTAATTCGTAGAATATTTAATCCTTGTGAGGTTATTCAAGAAAGTCATGGTCATAAATCTTTGGTACCAAACACAATTTTCCATTGGTTGCTGCCAAGACATTGTTAATTTGTTTCATGCATGCACTCGGACGAATTAAAAATCAAAAGCAGAAATAATCTCATGCAAAGGATTCTCGTGTGCTTAATGTCATCAATAAATACACACTTGTCAAAGTAAAGGAAAATGAAGTTCTTCTTATCTGAACAGTTCCAAAAGCTGCATGTAGCACTCAAAAGTCTTCTGACAGAATAGTTTTGATACTTCCAAACTCCCAACTTTATTCATCATCAAAAATTACATCACGCAATGCTAAAATAACTCTTGACGAAAAGAAAAACCCTCCGCTTGCTGAAAGATCATGCAGTACTGATCATGGGCAGTTTCATGATATGAAAAACCAGGCTAGCTGTAGAATCTGTAACAACAACTTAGTTCATGTATAGAAGTTTTAATTGTTGAGCTTCTGTTCAGTCGTGCTTGCTGAGGCGGCCTACATCATCATCCATTGAGTAGCACATCACAATTAACATGATAAGAACACACAGAAAAAGGAAAAGTTTTAGAACTAAATAGTTCACATGATATCTCTCATAGTTATGCGGGTAAAAGAAGTGGTTTACATATTCAAAGATAGCCATATATATCCACAATGCTTCTTAATTATGTCCACATTTGAAGACATATTGCTGGTGGGCGGTTCAAGGCGGCTTTTGTGTATTAGAGTTTTGGATAAGAATGGGGGTGATGGAAAAAGTCTTTTGATTTAACATTATTATTCTTTTCCTGGCGTGATTTGCTTTCCCTCCATATGCAGGCCTTGAAACTGACATGACTTAATGCAGTACGTCAGATTTTAAAGTCATTTTTTATATAAAATAGATCTAACACATCACATGAAATCACATCAATTTATGAGTTTACTTTTATATAATTTCTTTGTATATGTTGTAGTTCTGATCATTTATTTATGAACTCAAACAAAGTTATCTACCTTAAACTACAGCTAAATTCCAATTTTCTGATTAGAAGTCCTGTCATCTTAACTTTGAGTCACCTACATTAGGAGGAATTAGTTCTATGATCAAAGTGTACCGAGTTTAAAAGAAATATAAACTGACCCCAATTGATGTCACAAAATTGCAGACTGCACATTTCACGGTTCGGGCTCCATATTGGTACATCAATAGCATCCTGCAGTTGCAACAATTGACGTGCGCCACCTGGTTTGCTGTTACAGACAGTATGCATTTCTTGCTTGCTCAGTTGGTAATGTTTTCCATCTTAACAATACTAGAGATTAGAGAACTTATAATTTTGGAGTTTTAAGAGATTATATGGGGAGGAGGGAAATGCAATATTGGACGCAGTAAATAGTTACCTTCCATGGCTAGATTGACTGTGTGACAGCAAGAACATTGGACGCTTGTTGCTCCACGGATGAACATGAGCAAGGTGTGACAGACGCCACAGACCAACTGGGCCATTTCTGTGCCTGTGAAAGAGTAATACAAACAGAAAGTGACTGTTCTTTGGACTTGTCTACTTTCTTAGTGCGATAGAGATTGAAGAGAATCAAAACTAATTACAAGTTTCGATCGATATGGTATCAGGGTTATCAAAACAAAGAAGAAATTAAGAAAATGAAAAAAAAAACACAGCATACCTGGAGGTGGCACAGCTGTGACTGCGTGGCAAACAGCACAGCAAACAGACGTTGCTCCAACAGGGTAAAGTAAAAGGTTTTGACATCCAGAGCACACAAGATGGCTCTGTGCACCTGATGATGAACATAGATATAATCTCAGACTTAATCACTAATAGAAGCAATATCTACTTGCTTGGATGACGAACATAAGTAACTGCCTTGGAAGATGTTTTGCTAGTCATTACAAGGTACTGGAAAGATGCCTAGATTTCTCGAGTAATCCTGATCTTACCGAAAAGATAAGAGAATCTACAGTTTTAAAAGCGTAATCTTGCATAGAACTGCGTCAGATACCATTTGCAGGTGGTGTATATGGCGCTGGAGGTGTCGGATATGGAGCAAGCGGAACTGGCATAATAAAGTCTCACAGAATTACTCTCTCTTCCAAGCTCTTTGTAGTTCACTGCCAGAGACATGGAGAACGCTCTAATCCTCCCATTCTTATTCCTGGATGGAGCAAAAAAATAAAAAAATAAAAAAAAACTAAAAAGAGGTAGTACAAATGTTGGAATTACAAGAGACCCGGGTCTGCCAGAACACTTCACTTGATAAGAAATTGAAGACAAATATCAATCAGATTTATAAGAAATTAAAGGTGAGAACTTGACAGACCATGCAAAGGAGGTTGTCCAACAATTATATGACAACCGAACGACCAAACAATTGAAAAAAGTCCTCATTTTAATTAAGAGGCGGCTGCTGCCGTAGGATGACTGCCGCCTAGCACAAACTTATCGTTTTATTTTTTTTTAATTATTTTTTTTAATATATTTAAATATTTTTAAAAAATAAAAAATATATCAATACACTAAAATTACTTCTTTAATCATTAAATTAAAAAAATTAAAAAATAAATAAATACACAAACAGTAAAATAAGGAGGCAAACTAGTATTTTTCTTTAATTAATGACAAAAAGGGGGTAGAATTCCCATAATTTTATCCATACTTAAAGCCCTATAACAATTCAGGGGCTGATCTCTCATTCTAAAGGCTGACTATTGATAAGTTTTTTGGGTCTGTAGTCAATTGATAGTTAGATACATTGCCACGATAATATTTCAGTCATTCATCCTCAGCCACATTTCAATCTCTTCCTACCAATAAGGAAAGAAGCTGGAGGATAAAAAAGGCGGGGAGAGATGGTAGAATGAACAACTACTTGGACAAAGAAAGGAGAGAATTAGAGTTTTCTTCGGTACAAACTTTCAGATTTTAAACAACCCGTCAAACATTGACACTTCTAGAGTAGCTATAGATATATCGTGTACACTCAGTAGCCAGAGATTCAAATGTGGGTTGTGCGTCTTATTTGCTATTCTAATAGCCATGACAATTGATAAATAAGATTATTACTTCTTTTTTTTTTTGACAAAAAGTAAGAAACTTAAGAGCAGAAGTTAACCCGAGAGTAGATTATATGTGAACCAGAAAGAATGTGTAGGTTGGTTGGTTTATGCCTTTTGAACTATGGGTGTAACGAGCTTTCACGGTAGGAATTCTATCCATCAGCTATTATTCATTTCCACACTCTATATTTATAACTTTTTTATAAAGTGCATGAGTGTTTTTCATAAGATGTAGGATATAAGGTGTAGAGTAATGAATAGTGACTGATGAGAAGAATTTTTCTTATATAAAAGAGTTATTGGTACCGCATCACTCAATATGACCGAGAATAATAAAACTCATGATAAAGAATAACATTGTTCAAGATAGAATGTTCATTAAAATATATGCCGACCAAGTTATATGTAAATGATGTTTATTTTGTTGTAGTCTCCTTTTTATACGATTTAGATTCTTAGTTTTAACATTAACAACATTTTCTTTTAATCTTTTCAACTAATATTTAAGAATCTTATTTATTATGGCTTAACCTTCATACATCTATACAATACAAATTAGGATTTGAATTCTATTATGTACAATCACTTTTTTGTATTCTTTGCAGACTCTATTACTGTAATTGATCAAAATAATTATTTTATATTAAAAAAATAACATAATCAATCACATTAGTAGAATGCATAAAAGAGTACGTAAAAGTGATTGTACATAAAATTTTTGTTAAGATTTTAGGCAAGTTTTTTATATTAAAACGTGGGAATTCTTTTTGTTTTTATTTTAATTTTTGGGCATTTATTTAGTGGAAACTTGAAGTTGGGCTTAAATTAATCTTCAAAGAGGACAGAAATATCAAACAAGACTTTTACGTTCAAACTTGGAAGGGCCCAACCCCAAACTATTTCCTAACTTGCTTTTCATGGTCCGCACCACAAACAGCGTCACCTCTGCTCTGATCATGAATCCATTATCCATGTTTGGGCACCCAACACCTAACCCCATATCAAATTGCCTCTGCAATTGCATGGCCGTCCCTTGTCATCAGCTTCTTTACAATCTCTGTCTCGTGCTACTGCTGCTGTTGTGCAGAATCAAAACGCCGATCCTCGGCAAAAACGCAGAGTGAGACTCACTCCCTCTCATATCCCATCAAAATTTCGTTCATTTTTTCATACAAATTAAGACCCTTTTTCTATTTGTAATTCTATCACGCTTCTTTATTCATTTCTCTGGTTATATATATACACACCGCACACGCACATGGGTTGCACTCTAAGAGAGAAGCACATCCGAGCGAATCGGAAGCCCCGATCGGTGAAACCCGAAATCGGTCTATGTGCTCACTTGGACAGAGAATCAATCTCCAAATCCGTATTTGATTCGGGTCTCAAATCCGGGAAATACCGTCTGGATCATCTGGGTCTCAAGGACTCGATCCAAAACCCTGATTCTGATGACCCTGATTCCGACGATAACGGGTGGGGTTACTGCACCGAGGAACAGATAGAAGAATTTCTGTTGAAAAACTTGGAATTCTTGTACAATGAAGCTATATCTAAGCTTGTTGCATTGGGGTATGACGAGGATGTCGCCCTAAAGGCGATATTGCGAAACGGGCATTGGTATGGAGGCATGGATGTGTTGACAAACATTATGCATAACTCATTGGCTTATTTGACTGGTAGTGGTGGCGGTGATCGTGGTAATGGTGGTGGTGGTGAGAATGCTAGTGGTAATGGGGTTTCCGATGATTCTGAGCCCTTATTCACGGATTTGAAGAAGTTGGAGGAGTACTCACTCGCAGGTATGGTGTGTTTGTTACAACAGGTTAGACCAAATTTAAGCAAGGGTGATGCAATGTGGTGCTTGCTTATGAGTGAACTTCATGTGGGTCGAGCAAGTAGTATTGAAATCCCGGTGCTCCCTTCGAATATGGGAAGTAAGGGTCTTAGTAATAGTCCTGCTGTGTCTAGTAGTGTTGAGAGTGTTAGTGATCGTGGTGTTGTGGCTCCGGCACTTTGTAGGTTTCATGGTGGGTGGGGTTTTGGGAATGGGGGAAGGTCGGAGTTTCCAGTTGTTGGGTTTTCCTCATGTGGAACAGAAGTGACTTTGCAGAGAGATATCGAATGCCCAAAGAAGTTTACTCTTTCTCCTTCGATGAAGTCATTGTTAAAAAGGAATGTTGCAATGTTTGCTGCTGGTTTCCGAGCCAACTCAAAACAGCTGCAGCCGCTGTCCCAAGCTTGCCCAAGTGCTTCATTCCACGGGGATGCTCATGTTGTGTTGGGGGAAGCTGATCAGAGTGAGGAATCTTTGGGTTTGAAGAACCAAGAGGTTGTGAGCTCGGTTTTGAGTAAATTTCGCGATTTGAAACTTGATGAGAGCTGGGATTCTGTGGCAGAAGATCAAAAGGATGAGATGATTGTAAATCTACTTCATCAGGTTAAGGATCTCAAGCAACAAGTGATGGACCGGAAGGAGTGGGCGCATCAGAAGGCGATGCAAGCTGCAAGAAAGCTTTGTCATGATCTGACTGAGCTTAAGATGTTGAGAATGGAAAGGGAGGAGACTCAAAGGTTGAAGAAAGGGAAACAGACTCTCGAGGACACAACCATGAGGAGACTCACAGAGATGGAGAATGCATTGCGAAAAGCCAGTGGTCAAGTGGACAGGGCAAATGCGGCTGTGAGACGACTAGAGACTGAGAATGCTGAAATTAGAGCAGAGAAGGAGGCTTCTAAATTAAGTGCATCAGAGTCTGTCACAACATGTTTGGAGGTTGAAAAGAGGGAGAGGAAGTTCATGAAGAGGCTTTTGGCATGGGAAAAACAAAAAACTAAGTTGCAGGAGGAGATTGCTGACGAGAAACAGAAGATTAAGGAATTGCAACAACTTCTGGCTCGGATCACACTGGCTCAGAAAGAAGTTGAGGTGTGTTAAGAATATTAATTTATCTGTTTCATACACACATAAACGCACACACACAATTTGCATGGGATGATATTCTTTTTATCTTTTTATAAATAACTCATTACACTCGGGTTGAGGTGTGCTAAGAATATTAATTTACCTGCTTTCCCACACACAGTTTGCATGGGACGATATTTCTTTGTGTTGGTTTACATGACTGTTATTTTTCATGTGCATGTTCTACTGTCTCAGTTAGGCGCTTTTCTCATACATTCGGTTATATAGTTTGCAAGTTTACATGAATTCTTTTGCGTATATCTCAATTAAACTATGTGCCCAAAATTCGCCTATTACAGTTAAAGTGGAGGCAGGAGCTGAAGGTCAAAGAGCTAGCCTTGGCTCAAGTGGAGGAGGAACGTCACAGCAAGGAAGCTGCTGAGGCCAGTAACAAACGAAAGCTCGAGGCTTTGCGCCTAAAGATAGAGATAGACTTCCAGCGGCACAAGGATGATCTTCAAAGACTTGAGCAAGAACTTTCACGTCTTAAAGCATCTGCTCAGACTACGGAATCTCATTACCCATTGAATATGATATCCACGGCATACATTGAGGGAGCAAAACCAAGAGGAGAAACGATGGCTAAGCTGCTTCATGACATCTATGGTCTGGAAGATTCCTCNTTTTTCTGGGTTGGTTTGGGCATGTACACTTGCTTGGATGGAGAATAAATTTTGCAAGTCGAAATTCGAAAATAGTCTACGTTTCAGGATTTTAACCTTCGATTACCTGCATAAAATTCCAGCTGCTGGACTTTTTTTTCCAACTTTTTTCTACAGGATACAGTTATAGGATTACAAGTTCAGCACCCACTTTCAAAAAAAAAAAAACTGAGGTTTATTATTAAAAAATGAAAATTTTCATATGGTTCTTAAATTTGTCCATTTTTTTAAAAAGTTGCGTGTGAGTTACACACTGCACAAATTTTATTTTATTTTTATTTTTTTCTATCACATAGACTATGCCTTTTGAGTTTTAAATAAAACCTTCGATTATCTATCTATCCAAAAAGAAAAAAAAAAAAGTTTTAAGGGCTTATTTGTCTTGATTGGTTTCTCACTTATATTCTTTCATTTTTCTCTTGTTAAAAAAGATTATTTCTCAACAACTTTTGATGTTAATTGCAACAAACTGGTCCAGAGGAGTCGGAGAGCTATTTTTTATCACTTAGAGCTCATATTTTAACAATATATTTATAGATTCCAAATTCTCAATATTATATAAAAATTATTATTTCAAACCAATTACCTCAATATAATCAACCTTCCAAAATACCAAATCATCAGAACACGACAAAATTATTTAATAAGATTCGCCAATACTAATATAAACATTCTATACTTAAATCCACTATGCTCTTGTCACCCATACTCTATAATCTTACTCCTCAGCTGAATTATTTAAATTATCTGAAAAATATTGTGAAGATAAATAGTGAGTTATCAACAACTTAGAGCATTGGCAATGGACTAGCCATTTGCCAATGCAAGTCTAAATTAAAGAGAAATGTGAGAAAAAACGCTCACATCAGCCTGGCTAAATTAAACTAGAAAGCTAAACTAACTACAGTAAATTTTAGAAGCTCTCTATATCTGGCGAGCACCTCTAGAGAGTCCAAATAATTTTTTTTATTATTTCTCTTCCTCAAGCTAGTTTTTCCCTCGACTTTTTCCTGTCTTCATCCCCAAAACTCTCTCTTCTCCCGAACCTTTCTTCTTCTTCGCCCCTTTCCTCTTCTTTGCCCATTTCACCCCTTTCTTCTTCAACCCGCAACTTCGTCGTCCCTTTCTTCTTCAACCCGAGCCATATTTTTATTTTGCAGCCCCATTCTTCCCCAGCCCGCATGCATCCCCTTCTCCAGCCCCATTCCAGAGGTCGCATTATCCAGCTCTTGACGTCATCTTCATGGTCTCCAAGGTAAGTCTCTCTTCCATTTCCAGCTCTTCTCTCCCTCTTCTCTGTGTATTCTCTGTACCGTTTCCTCTTTCCCTCTTCTCCAATTCTCACTTTACCTTCTCCGTAAATCACCTGCAAAGTTGCTACCTAGGACAAATAATTATTTACGTCGGCTTGGAGGTGGGAATCGTCCAGAAGTTTCTTCAATTTTCTCCATGAATCGGTTTGGCTCTACCCTATACAGCAAATCTGGTTGTGCGATTTGGGTAAATGCACTGCTATTTTTTTTTATTCTTTTAAGGATGAAATAGTATATTGGTGAATTTATGATGTATAATATTTGCCACAGATTTGCCACAGACTTTCTTGGAATTTTATTGCATTTGTCATTGGGTATTGATTCACCTTTAATCTCTGTTTTGGCATATTGTTTGTCTATTATTTGTTGATTTCAGCATATTGTTTGTCCGTGAGGCATATAGGAGCTTGATGTTTACACCATGATGTGCAAAGCTGCACAGAGCCAATAAACAGTTTACACAATGCCAAACTCAAAATATAACAAACAAGATTTTGCTACGTTATTGTGATATGGCCCTTTTATGTAAAGAAAAAAGATCTGAATGCAGTTCACATGGTTTTCTTATTGCCATATAATATATGCAGGCATTATGTAAAGATTTTGCTACGTTATTGTGATGTTGCACAAGTTATTAAAAAGCTATGGGAAGTTAGGAGTAAAAGAAAAAACTCAGAATGGAAATATGATTGCAAACGTCAAGAATTGTGATTTGTCACTATCACACCTAATTTTCCCTTAGTTTAACCACAATGATCTTATTTGGAGTGATCTCAAATGATTGTAGTACTTATTTCATGTAATCTTAGAAACTTCATTCATTAATTTTAATGACTTGAGCGTTCTATAATTGAAAGAGACACCTCAATTCTTAGATGATATCTGTGCTAAGTCAATAGAGGGCAGAAGAAATCAAAACCAATAGCTACAAAGTTTAAAGTTTTGCTATTGATTGGGAATCTTAATTTCAATTATAAAGCATGAAAGTAAATCCACTTTATTGGAGAGCTCACTAAGCCTGCGAATATGTAAAGAAATAAGAAACAATATTTTGGCCCATCTTGTTCTAGATATTGGGATTAATTATGAACTCGTTAGTTTTTTTTTTGGGATGCAAGTGTGCAGGAATGAATGCGCCATCTTGCTATAGATATGATAATCACATAAAACTATCATCTTACTTATAAAACCATGATAATGACATAAAATTGTTTGGAAATTTTAGTTTAGATAGAGATATGAACTTAAGTGTCCTATAACTTTAGTCAACTAGTATTTTCTGCAGTTTACTGCATGCATTTGTATTAATTTCCTGCAACCATCTCTTGTATATTAGGTTTAGCCAGCATTGAGATATGTATATTCAAGCTACATGTTTATATATTCAAGCCACATGTCTTAATAAGTTGTTGGCATGCTTGTTGGCTTCAACCACAATTCTAAATGTAAATGTTGGGTAGAGGAAATGTTGATATATTTGTATATGTGATTGTTGGGTGAATGGTTGGTAAAATATATTTATTAAATAATTAGGATGAGGGAAAAAATACTTGAATTTTTTTTTAATAAAGTTATTAATTAATATATGAAGTGTATTTATAAAATATTAAAAATAATATTATTAAAAAAATATTTTATTATTATTTACACTTTAGGATAGTTAGTCCAATGTGGACTAACATTTTAGCTAGTCCATATTATGGGCAAAAGACAACATTCTAGCTAAATTTTAGACCTGGCAATGGCTAGGCCAATACTTTCAGTCTCTAGAGAATATATACAAGTATGTAAATAGGAGCATTTATAGTTCAGAATGCATAACGAAACATTTACTTTCAGAATGCAGAATCAGAACATTTACTTTCAGAATGCAGAATCAAAACATGTTATCAAAATATCAGAGTGAAACTTTTAGAAACATTCTTATTCAAAAATTCTTTAGTATAACATAACTGAGCATCATGTCATCATTATATCAGGACATCATATCAAAATAGAGATCATGTTATACCCCAGTGGCAGTGCCGTATACTACTATTATACCCATGACAGGGTCGTATACAACTATTATACCTGTGGCGACTATTATACTTGTGGCGGGGCCTTAAAAGAACAGATCATAAATAAAATCAGAATTAGAACAAAATTAGATATAGAACTAGAAAGTCATGTCAAAGGTTTTTTAGATGCCACATCATTTCAAAACAGAGACTGAACAGATTCATTTCATCTTCACATAATCAAAATAAATTCAGAGCATCTTTTCGTAATCATACCAAAAAATTTTAAATTTCATATTCGCACTTTGTACACAATTCAGAAACAGAATACCAAAATTTTGCTCATGTCTACACCAGTCATGACGGAAAATACTTTCTCTTTTATACAAATTTTATGAGAAATACACAAACACATAACAGAGGTTGTTTTCATGTTTTTTTTTTCCAAAACATAACATGCATATTTTTCATAAACCAATCTCAGTCCATATCTTTTTAATGCAAATTCTAGTATAGAAATCCCGCTTACCTAACTCTTACCACGTATCGTCTAAGCCTTGATTCTGAACACTACTAATATCAACACCTAAACCAGAAAGTACTAATATTATAACCTATTTCCAATCTATATAAAATAATGGTGTAAACATTTAGTTCATAAACAATGACTTAACTATACTTAGGCTGCGTTTAGATGTTGAACTGAATTGAGTTGAGTTGAATTTTTATGAATAGTAGTGAGTTGAGATTGTAGAGTGAGTTTGGTGGGGTCCACTAAAATGAGTTTTTATTATGTTTGATTGTTAAGATGAGTTTAGATATATTTATAGAAAGTTGTGAAAAAGTTGTAGGACCCACCAATAATTGAAAAGTTGTAATGATTGAATATATATCGCTCGAGCGGCTCATGTCCAGACATTTCCAAAACAAAATTTTCGAAATAAAATAACTGTCAACTGTGGTGGGTCCCACTGATTAAAAAGTTACTTTTTACTTTTTCTTCCCTTGAATTGAGAAACACCGAATGGGGAATTGAGCCTTTTTTTAATGCTTTTTGTCGGTCATGGCTCATAGAGGTTAAAGTTGAAATCCACTCAACTTCAATTCGGCTGTATGTTTGGATGATGAATGTAGTTTAAAACTGAAATGTGCTCAGCTCAGTTTCGGATCCAAACGAGCCCTTAATATTAAAACAATCTTGTAAATTAGTACCATATTCAAATCTTAATCTAACACTTAATAATATATTTTAAAAAAACTAATTAATTTCTTGAAAAATAGATTTATGTAGAAACAATGAGTCAGTTAACGTGAAGTAACTGAGCCCAAAAACTCAAGTTGAAAATGAAATAAATCAACTAACAAAACCCAAGCTATAACAACCTAAGAGCATTGGCAATGACCTAGTTATTGCTAAGTCCAAGTCCAAATTTTAACTTTTTTTTAGTTAAAACTCCTACATTAGACTAGCGAAATGGATATATGTGAAACTTTGAGTTACAGTACTTTAGGACCCCTAGTCATATTTGGAGAGTCGTTGTAGAAAGACCAAATCAATATTTTATGATTTTTCCATCCAACTACCTCTCTATTTTAATATTAATACAAGTGTATTTATAAAATATTAAAATTTTAAAAAACTATTATTAAAATATATAATATTATATTACTATTTTGACTTTAGAATGACTAGTCCAATGTGAATTAACCACTCCAAAAATTTTGACTATAACTAAAACCTCAAATTCTAGTCAAAATTTATACTCACAATGACCGCCAATGACCTGGCCCAAGAGAACATTTTTAACATCAAATATCAGGGAACACGTGACAAAGAAGAATGGTAGTAAGGTCATGAGGTTTAAAAAATGTGGAGTATTCTTTGCTTATTTCGGAAGACTGGTATGAAAGAAGAACATAGACAACCTTCGTTGGAGGAAGGAGGATCGCGCAAGATACTCGCCGAGAGGAAAAAGAACTGTGCCACAGAGCTGTGCAACTACAGACCTGGTGGCCGGACAGAATCAAGTTCACGGCGGCTTCCCTTATGGGTGGCGGTGCTGTTCTGAGAGGGAGAGAGAGTTGAGAGAGAAAGAGATGGGAAAGAGATAATGGGGGAGAAGATTGGGAGTGGGCTTATTGGAGTGGCACGTGGGTGACGGATGAAAGGTGGCTGGTTGGCGTTGCTGGACTTCACCGTACCGTGGCTAGTGGCAACTAATGGAGTTGAGAGCTAGGAGAAATGAAGTTGCTCTGTTTTGGTGTGGTGAAACAAAGGCTTCTATGGTGGTTTACAGAGGGTGGTGCGATGACAGTGGTGTGCAACAGGGCTTTGGCTCACGGTTGATCTATTCCAACGAGGGTGGTGCTGTCATGAGAGGTGCTTCTCGTGGCTGTAGGCACGAGTCTACGCTAGGTGCAATGTTTCTAACAGTAGTAGCTTGCTGTGGCTTCGACATGGAGGGGGTTTTGCGATGCAACAACTTGCCCTCCTTAGGTGGCTGCTGCTCCGTGCAACAAGGGCTGAGGAGAGGAGGCTACAGGTGGTTAATGTGGCTACAGTTGCTTCCTAGAGGTGGACTTTGGTTGAAACATGGTATTGGACAGACCTTCGCGTGGGGACGTGATGGCCGTGAGGGGTGGTTTATGTGGTTTTGGCTTCCAACGAAAGGTGGTGGTGGTGGCTGTAGTGCAGCAATCCTAGGGAACCTGAGGAAGGAGAGGAGTTGCGGCTTTTTTTTTTTTTTTTAGAAAAGAGGAGTTGCGGCTTGTTTGCTGGAAATTCACAGAAAGTAGAGACGTTTGTCAGGTTAGAAGAAAAAATAAAAATAAGAACGTGGGTGAGAAGCGACAGGGAGGAGAGAAATACGGGGATAAGAAAGACAGAAAGGATAGGGAGAAGAAATCGTCGGGCTGTGTTGATAAAAGGGAGAAATGTGCTGCCATCGCTTGTAGTGAGTGGGTTTTCGCATTAAGTGTGTATATATGAATTTGAGTAAACCTGCAGACCGATCGGGCTGCTTTTAAGCAAATAACAGCCAACGTAAGCGGTTCTGTATAAATTTATAGGGTAGTGATAGGGTTACTACCCATTTACTATCTATTTACTACTTGTAGTGTATTAATTATTTTATCATTTTCTTTTAAATATTTTTTTAACATTCTTAATTACTAAGAAAAAATTTTAAAAATATATAATTTTACTAATAGTCACTTCTTTAACCATTAAGTAAAATAAAAAATTAAAAAAAAATCAAATACAAAAAGAGTAGTAATAAGTAGTAGGAGGGTAGTAACCCTATTATTTTTCAAATTTATATGTAGAAAGCTGAAACGTAGGCAAAAGGAGGAAGAAACGTGCATGGATTGGAGTTTTAACCGGTTTTCTCTTGGGTTCTTCTTGGGTTGGGTTTAGGATGATGGTATGGGTTCGGCCATCGGAATGGTTTTTTGATCCTTTGGGCTTTCAAAATAAAATAAAATATAGCCCATTAATACCATCATAACCATAATTTACTAAATCGAGTCTTAAAATAATTTTTGAACACATCGGCTAAATTAAAATTTGCCGTTAACATAGAGAGCTATAGCCCGTGGGGTCATCCAAAATTATCCCATAAACTCCCAAATGAGGTGTTCAAAATATTGGGCCTAAACGTATTTTATGCCCCCAAACAAAATCCATATACTACCAAAATAAATATTTGGACTTGAGGCCTATTCAAAATACTCGTTAAGAATCTCAAGTGAACTTTCCATATGTATTAACATTTTTTAGAAAACATTTACAGATTGGTGATGCTAAATCCGGGTGTTACATTAATAGCGAAAAGACAAAATTAAGATGTCAAAATCTCAAATCGAGTTCTAATTATTATACATGTTAATCGAGATTTGTTTGGGTCATTATACAAATCGAACCGAACTTCATTATTAAGTTTTTCATAATGAAATACTTTTCTTTTTGTTTTTATAAAAATTATGCATAAGATTTATACATTTAAAATTTGTAAATATCATTATTTTTAATTATTTTGTCGTAATTATTTTATTAAACATCACATGTGGGGTGGCTTCGGCCCTAGATCACGTTACCGCAGGTTGGCCATCAAAAGGCCATGTTGCGATGCTGGCCCCATCTAGCCCAACACCAAGTGGCCCAGTCCAGGCGACCACGGTCCCTCAGCATTCTTTTCTTTTTTTTGAATCAATTATGCTTTAAAAAGTGTTTTTATCATAAGAATTTGTTTTATATTAAATTTTCAAATTTTCGTTTCAATATTTTTAACAAATTTCTACATTTTAAGCGAAAGTCGTAATAAATGTCTCGTGTATTAATTTTATAATTATAATAAACGATTCTTGTCCTCAATAAAATATTAGGCTTGCCAAATCTCAATTAAGGCATATTATGGGCGATGTTTCAACAAATAACTCGAAAAGAGAAAAAAAATGATATTTACTTTAAAGTCATAATTTTTACACAAAATATTTTATATCAATTATTTTTAAAAATAATTAATATTTTAGTTATTTTAAAATTATAATAGATCCCACATCAAGAAGTTAATTAAGCTATCCAATTTGTCTACTCCACCTGAAAAGCTTTTCTACTACTCCCAGGAAAAAAAAGTTGTCCACAGTCCACACACACAAAAGAAGTAGGCAAAGGACGTGAAGATCTCTCAACAAAAACCAACACTACATGATTTTTTTGTTTTTTTATGTTTTATTTTTTTTAAAGTACTTTTCTAACATTCTTAATTATTAAAAAAGAAAAAAAAAAACTTAATTTGATTAATAATCACTTATTTTAATTATTAAATAAAAAAATTAAATACATGAGATTTAGCGAGTTTAAAGGAAGTAACATCTTTTATAAAAAATTCTTTACAACTTCTATACACTATATTTTTTTTATTTTTATGTTTTTATCAAATTTTTATTATATGAATAATGAATATAAAATTTAAAAAAATTTAAAAAGAATAAATTAAAAAATATTTAAAAATTTAAAAAAATATAAAATGTAGAATCTGGTAAAAGTATTTGGTAGAACTCTATTTTCTATATACAAAAGCCGGTGACTCTGAAAAAGTACCTCTGAGCATGCAGCACTTTCTTAGAAGAACTGCGCCGCTCCAGTTAGGTCAACCAGCTAGGGTGTCGGCACCCACACACGTACGTACGTACGTACTGCCACCTTATCGGCTGGACCAGTTTTGAGGACAAGCTGACAAAATTAACGAGGATTAGGTGCGGCTGAAGCTGGCTGTACATTAGTTGATTGAAACATTACCGTCAAGTGTCAACTACCTATTGGAAACAGGAATTACTTTTGTAATTTTTATTTTCCAAACCACATTCATAAGTGGGCCATTGTTAATTATGCAAATCAATCAATAATGTTTTTATTTTTTTTTTTTTTTTTTGTTTTTCTAAAATATTGGAGTTTGGGTGCTTCTGCATGTGACCTTGCAAATGGCCATTGAAGTTTATTTTTAGCTACCAAAAAAAAAAACCTACAAGATCAGGAGGTGGAACAAAGTAATGAGCAAGGAAACATAAATATTTTGGGAATTTCCCATTTTTTTTCATCAAAATGATTGTTTGCTGGAAATTAGATAAAACTGATGCAGTATCCTTGACAAAGTTGTTCTAAAAACTTAGAAGTCATGCAGGACGATCGAGTTTGTCATGCGGAATGCATATCCCTAGCTAGGAAATCACTTTCGGTGAGAGAAAAGGATGGACCATTCTGGATTCTGGACTACAAGTCAAAAAAAAAGTTGGCAGGGAGCAAGACACACCAGCTCTGGTTTGTTTCTATATGAATTTCTCTCTCTTTTTGACTTGTCATTCTACCACCTCATGCAAGATGCTGAACAATTTCGTTTGGTTATTTGACACCTTATATATAAATATAAATATATATATGTATATAGTCTAGATCTCACCCCGGTTCAAAAAAAAAAAAAAAAATCTCACCCATGCATGTGCCGGTGCCACATCATGATGATCATTACTATTTTTTAGGTATGTTGAGTTGTATAATAGGAAAAAGAGGAATTCTACTCGAGTGCGGGGGTGTGATATTAGAAATTAGAAAGACCCACGAGATAGAACATATATATATATATACACACTACACCAGGGAACACTGCATCGATCATCTACCTGCAGGCTCCAGAAACAGAAACCCGAGAGCTATACAAACACGAACACAAACGCAAACACCAAAAATTGCTTATGCTGCAAGCAGAAAACAAACAAAATCTGGTAACATCATCAATACTAATTATTAACCCTCTAATTGAATAACCTTCTGAAATAAGATTCGTTCCCACCATGTTTTGACTTTTAGTCCTTGTGAAAGCAACGTCGACCTTTCTGTCCACGCAAAGGGAATGCATGTGAACCTAGCAATGACATCAAGATATATCATCACCACCGCCCCCTCCTCTCCCCACGACGCAGGCCTCTTTAGTGAAAGGTGAGTTTCATTGTGCCACCAAACTTACCGACAGCCAAACAAATATAACAATTTCTCCCTATTCATTTAATGTTGCCCTTTTCATGGTTGCTGCATGGTGTCTATAAATACTGGGAATCATCAGGACCTTTTCCTTTACGATTACCATTTAATTTCTCTCAGTTAAAAGATCCCATTACCATTGGTGACTATCGTTTTGCTCGTTTCCGGTCAGTCAAGAAATGTGCCCCAAAGTTCATGCAGACACGGAAATGCCGATGGCCAGAACTGGAGATTCCACTAAAACTAATGGTGTTTGGGGGAAACGTATCCAAAAGCTTGCCCAGAAAGTAGAAAGACGTCCCGGTTTGGTATGGGAAAAGATGTGGAAGTTGGGACGCGATGATCCAAGAAGGGTGATCCACTCGTTGAAAGTTGGTATCTCTTTGACGCTGGTTTCGTTGTTATATCTCATGGAGCCACTCTTCATAGGGATCGGATACAATGCCATTTGGGCTGTCATGACTGTGGTTCTTGTGCTCGAGTTTACAGTAGGTTAGTCTCTTTGCACATTTGTTTTTAAGACTTCGTTACTAAAACTTTGGATTAACATTATCGGATTACAGGGGCAACTTTATGCAAAGGATTGAATCGAGGATTTGGTACGCTATTAGCGGGATCATTGGCTTTCTTAATGGAGTACATCGCAGATGAATCTGGCCTGATATTTCGAGCTATTTTCATTGGAGCTGCAGTTTTTCTAATCGGTTAGTTTTACCAGCTACCTACTTAAGATCTAGACCTTCAATGACTAGCTTCAGCTAACTTTTCTGTACAGTTTTCTCTCTACATGCATCCTCTTTTTCGAGGCTAATCGTTGCATTACAGAAGAAGCAGGTAAACTTGTTCTATTTTTCATTTTCGATTTTGTTTCCGATTTGGCAGGAGCTGCGGCCACATACACGAGGTTCTTTCCCTTCATAAAGAAGAACTATGACTATGGTGTTGTGATATTTCTCTTGACTTTTAATCTGATAACTGTATCGAGCTACCGTGTTGAGAACGTCTTGAAGATTGCAAATGAGCGCCTCTATACCATTGCCATTGGCTGTGGCATCTGCCTGATCATGACTCTGTTGATCTTTCCAAATTGGTCTGGGCAAGACCTCCATAATTCCACCGTGTCCAAGCTTGAAAGGCTAGCAAAATCTATAGAAGGTGTGATTATTAACGATCATACATAAATTCTCCATATGTTGAGTTATAGATTGTACTAAAATTTGTTTTAAGTTGCAGAAACTATATATATATGTTGAATGTACGCAAACTCTTATGCTATTTGGGCTAAGTACTGATGTAAATTATTTTGCAGCTTGTGTCAAAGAATACTTTAATGAAAATAATATAGAAATCACCGAGGATGAATCTTCAGAGGATCCCATTTACGAAGGTTATAAAGCCGTTTTGGACTCAAAATCCACTGATGAAACGCTGGTAAGTTTTCCGAACAGTTTTGGCTGAGTTTTTTATGTTCAAAGAAAACGTGGTGCAGATACACTATTTACTAACTTCTCAGTGTTTTTTGAATGATGGTATTGTGAAATAAGCAGGCACAACATTCAAGTTGGGAGCCAAGGCACTCAAGATACTGTCATAAATTTCCATCACAGCAGTATTTGAAATTGGGAGCTGTCCTCCGCCATTTTTGCTACACAGTTGTAGCTCTACATGGATGTTTGCAGACCGAAATTCAGGTATTATATGTTTTTTTGTTGAAAATATTTTCAAAATAACTAATTATTTATTATATTTATTAATAATATTTTTAGATTGATTTTGGAAGGTGTGAATTGTTGTGGGAAGGGAGAATATATGGAAAGCAGGTTTATAATATTTTGGGTCTGCATGATATGCAACATTAGCTATACAGTGGCTTGGTGAAATTGATGTTTATCAGAGGGCCGGAGTTCGAGACACCCCATATCAAGATGGGTTTTTTAAGAGAATAATATTATTATATCGTCTTTGACTGTTTATGTATTTATTAATTATTTAAATTTTTTTTATTTACTAATTAAGTAAGTAATTATTAATATATTGATGTAATTTTTTTAAATATTTAAATATGTTAAAAAATGTAAACAAAAAAAAAAAAAAAATTTGTACTAGTGGGACGCCCACAGTCAAAGCTAAATGACACACTAATACTTTTCTTTTTAAAGTTTTAAAATATTTATGGAGAGAACTCTAGAGCGGCAAATGAGGCCCTCAAAGGATGTGCAAACGAGGTAACCATCAAGTCTAAGAAAATATTTACATAATTTTTTACTATTCACACAACCTTTACATACTATACTTTTTTTAATTTTTATTAATTTTTTATTTTATCAAATATTTAATATATGAATAATGAATAGAAGAATTGAATTAGTTTGAAAAGAATCAACTCAAAAAAAAATTTTTTTTTTAAATATTAAAAAATTTAAAAATTTAAAAAAATGTGATGTGTGGAGGTTGAGGAGGTTGTGTAGCATTGCTCCAAGTCCAATTGTTGTGTGGCAACAACCACAAGTCACACAATATATATATATATCTATTCGCATATTTGGCTTGCCAATTAAGGATCCTAGAATTCAATTTCAAAACTCTCTCTCTCCCAAAATTTTCGCTTCTTCAAAACTTGTTAGAATCAATTCGTTTTCGAGAGAACAAATTTCTAATTTTTTGGTAGAATAGCAAAATCTGAGAGCATTTAGAGTTTAATTTCGTGTGTGCATAATGCAGTTAGACAAACAAATTTATTCTAAAATTCATTGTATCTTAGAGGCAAATTCGTTTATAATCCGCGTGTATACCATTATTGGTGGAGGCAAATATTGTCTTAAAGAAAGCGACATTGTAACGCGCTTTACAACAAACTTTCTCTTGCTATTTTTTGTTTTGCAGCCCCCTTGAACTAACTTTTTTTAGTGCAGATTTGTGATATATTAAGTGCATTTGATGTTCTTTTTACGTTTTCTTCCTGATTTCTTACTTGCCGTTTTATTTTTTGGCTAGGCGCCTCAATCTGTACGAGCCCTATTCAAAGACCCTTGCATTCGACTTGCAGGGGAAGTAGCAAAAGTACTAATGGAACTTGCCGATAGCATAAGAAAACGCTGCCACTGCTCTCCGGAGATACTTTCCGATCATCTTCAGGAAGCCTTAAAAGACCTCAATACTGCTATAACTTCCCAACCAAGGCTCTTCTTTGGCTCCAACATTAATCAAGACTCCAACATGCTTGCTGCAGCAGCACATGCAAGCCAAGAACACCAAAAAGACACCAGAGTTTCATTATCGAGTGTAAAAACTGACCCTTCTCCATTGCTTGAATGGAAAAACAGAAGGGTTTCTGAGCAGTTAAAGGAGGCAGAGCGGAAGCTCTTAAGGCGACTGTCGAGTAAGATTGCCGTAACTAGCCTTGCGTTCTCGGAAGCACTTCCTTTTGCTGCTTTTGCTTCTTTGCTTGTAGAGATGGTGGCAAAACTCGATCACATTATCGAGGAAGTTGAAGAATTGGGGAGGAAAGCATGCTTCAAAGAGTACAAACATTGTGATCAGATTGTTGTGACTTCTGAGAGACCACAAATCATTGTTGATCAGAACAATTTTCCATCTCATGGGGCAGAATAGTAGAAAAGATATTTAATTAAGTTGTCATTCTGATATAGATATTGATTCATTTGAGTATATTTGAGTCAAAATGCATGGCACGAACCAAAAACTACTGATTTTTCAGGTCTCGATCAGATATTTTGCTTGCTTTCGTGAAGTTGTGTGGTAACATCAACATTGAATAAAGCTTATATGTATTAATGTGGTGGGAGTTCAATGAACTGCATTAAAAATGAAAAACATAGAGTAATAGTAGTCCCTAATTCAAATTGTGGTTGGCATCTCTTTTTTTGGCCAAGCCTTTTTCTGACTTCAAAAAATTGCTATACCATAATTGATATTAATGATGATGGATGCGGCTAATGAAAATGTATGGATAACCTAAATGGAAGGTTAGTGGAGGGGATGATAATGTTGACATGGAAGAGGGACCTAAGCTAACTCTTCCAAGGACTTACTCCCAAAACTTTTGCCAGTGGCCAATCTCAATCCATCAGTAGGGAAATGAAGTGGTGAAAAAAGAAATTTGAAAGTGAAGAAATTCATGGATCTAACTCATCTCATAAAATCGTATCTTTAAGAGATGATTGTTCGTACCTTATAAACATGCTTAAGACCTTGTCCACAGGCAATGCAAGATTATTTCTTAACACTCTCCCTCACGTGCAGGCTATTATTTTTTTCTGATCCTTGTCATGGGGTAAGTAATGTGGGCCCTTATTTGTCCTATGACAGGCTTTGATACTATACAGAAATTCATGGTCCTAACTCATCTTATAAAACCCTTTCTTCAAGAGATGATTGTTTATTCTTTATAAACATACCTAAGACTTTGTCCACAGGCAATGTGAGATTATTCTTCAATAGAAGGAAGTACAATGAAAGAAAGTGATTTTAGTTATAGACAAATCTACTAAAAATGACAAAGAAAATATAGTATAACAAAAAATCATCGACACCAATTCAGGAATTGGAGATCTAAAGCAACCTAAATCTAGATTAAGATTGTTATATGCAAAAAGAGTCTGATCTGCAGCTTGGAGATGATAATAAGGCTACCATAGAAGAGGTCGAACTTTTTTGCAGTCCTAAATTAATTGCAAGCTTATACTGGAGTGGATATTGATTAGTTGTTACATAGACTACCTTCAGTACAAGAACTAGGTACTGTTCCAATGGCTATACTCATGCTTGTTATGTAAATGTTTTCAGTGTAGCAGGATCAGTAGTGTCGTAATATCTTTGGTAAATCAAAAATCATTTTTGTCACTTCATTCATCTCAATAATGTGAAAAGAGCTGTCTGTAAAGCCCAACACTGTTGCTTTCATAAAAGAAAAATATATGCATCAGCTCACAGAAAGAGAAGGAATTCCCAGACTCTGACTAGTAAATTTAATTGTTTGCATGGTAAGGAAAAGCGACACAGATGCGCATTTTCCATACTTTATGAAGCCAAGAAGTAGGTGTCAAGGCCAATGCAGTAGGGAGCGGGAGAATGAATATATCTCAGAGAAGTAGATAGTGTGCATGAAAAGGATTTGTGGATTGCAAGGATTCCAGGAAAGCATTATAAAGTCACACAAGTGTAATATTTTTTTTCAAGATTCTTGCCGAAGTGAAGATGGGTCGGGGAACAATTTAAGAACTTTGGCCTGGAAACAGATTTTATTAGATAGCACTTTTTGTGGTCTCTTTTGAGGTGCTTCTGTTTCACTTCTGCACTTTAAATTTCGAGTAATGTTCGCTACATGTTTGAATTATAAGTTATTTGCATCGTTGGTTATTCTTTCCAATTAGTGGCACTTGAATTCAAATGTATATTACTCAATGATATTGAAACTTCTTTTATTCTTTTCTGGTTCCCATTCATGGGATAAAGTTGGGGTTTCAAAAAGATGGTACATCAGTATATATTTCAAAAAGTTGAGATAAAAGTCTTTCTAAATGGCCCATTAAACTTTATCAGTGTTCTCTGCACATGAAGTTTACTTCAAATATATGATTTGCTTGAGGGTTCTCTGAGAAAATAAGTGATTCCATTAAAAACATACAAAGATTGACAGACAACCACCTGTTAGTAACAAGTAAACTTCATCCTTAAAAGCAGCATCCTAACAGAATGAAAACAACAACATGAACATGCTAGAATACCAATTTGAAACAGATTATTTTCTCTTCCTTTCTTTCTTTTTTATGTTCCTTTTTCTTTCAGGCTCAAAATGATTAGATTATGTCAGAATGCTAATCTAATAGAAAAATTATTCTCATCAGCCACTATTCACTATCCCACTCCATATGAAAAACATTCTCACACCCTATGAAAAACACCCCCACACCCTATAAGTGTGGGGTGTGAAAGTGAATAGTGACTGATGCATAGAATTCCCCAATCTAATAAGGGTGAAAATAACAGAATTGAAACCTCCAGTTTGAGTACAACTTTCTATTAGTTGGAGTCTTCAACTCAATTCTGGCATGCAACTATTAATACTTTTACCGCCGATGATGAATAATGTTACATGAGTTGTGTCTTTATTGTTGTCCACTTGCAACAACCTTTTCCAGACCTTGTCTCTTACCACAACCCCCAAATAGTTTTCCTATCTTTACCTGATTGCTACATATCCTAGCTAGCTTCGAACAGGTATACCATCAAAAGCATAACTCTTTTCCAGATTCGTTTTGATAAGTAGTCTACTTTTGCTGTCTGTA
The DNA here is from genome assembly GCA_003123785.1 of Pterocarya stenoptera. NCBI lineage: Eukaryota > Viridiplantae > Streptophyta > Magnoliopsida > Fagales > Juglandaceae > Pterocarya > Pterocarya stenoptera. The sequence continues at coordinate 55,804 of QEOT01123912.1, read as the reverse complement.
CTTCATAAGAGATGACCTCTTTCTATATTTAATGCTAGCCAAACAATAATTTACTTCTTTGCTAATGCTTTAGAAAACCAGAAAAGATTGGGGGTGCTCTTCATAAGGATTTACCCCCAACTTCCGTACACCTTCCATGTTTCTGAGATACTAGAAGAAAGGACAGTTTCAAATGAATGTCTTGTTAGATGAACCCAAAAAAAAAAAAAAAAGGAAAAGAAAGAAAGAATAACTGGAAATTGATCTATCTTGAAACAGATTCCACTCCGGTATTGGACGGCTTTCAGAATCCACCAATAACACAAGTGCCACCAAGGCATGCAATAAGAAACCAACAAAAAGTTTAAAGAATGTGCGTAAAAGCAAGTTGTGATAAAGTGGTTATTAATGTAGATTTAAGGAGACTTCACCTTAACTTTAGATAAAGAGAACATTGCATTTTAAAAATCATCAAAGAAAGCAGCTTTGGCAGAAGCACTCCCTCCAGTTCACACATGCCCAACTAACTTTGAAGTCGTTGTCTTGAACTTGTAGAATGACAAAATTAAACATGTTTTCTAATAATTTTACAAAATAAAATAGAGAAATGATCATTAGAAGCCAATTTATTAAGCATGCAAACAGACAGTCATCACTGTTCTATATGTATAGAAGCTGTGGTGTAGGAACATCTCAACAAAATGAACCCGAAGAAACAATAGAAGGTTATTCTAGTAACATGACTTTGCAACATAAAGCATTAGATAGAATTAATGCATAAAGATGCTTCCATATGCAGGCAAAAGGAAACCAAAGTGTTCAAACACTTGGAATATATAAAACATATCGCCAACTGCCAGTACACCAAAATCCGGTGCAGTCAATAATAGTGATTATCACCAGGAGGCACTAACTAACAGCATTAATAAAAAACTGAGGCCAGACTTGGCTATCAAACCAACTTCAATACAACAGCATGAGAAGTTCTTGTAAAGCAGGCTCTTTTAAGCTTGTTAGATAAAGGGTTTATGGTCATTATTTTGGATTCCAAGAACCAACGTTAAAAGGCGTTGTCTCGGAGGCCTGTTCTGGATAATACCAAATGCAAGGTACTCATAGTTGCTGCACCTCCTGCAACCATAGACCATGATGTTCCCACAAATTCCCATCTTGACATGCTTGCCTACAAATAGGAGCTTGGTCCCAAGATTCCAATTTTGAATTGAAAAAGGAGCTACTATGATCTTTCTTCCCTTTTCAGAAGAGAGGTGGGTAGATTAGTGAACTGCTCTGGTCATAACCTTCATATGTAACATCCTCACTTTCAAAAAGGCCCATGTCGTTTGCATGCCCAGAGTAAGGAAACATACAGCCATATCCGGTCAAATCATCAGAAACTTCGACTTCCCCGTTGAAATTTGAATACGATATTGAACTTGATGCGATTTCTGCATGTTCGTATGGTGGCCAAGAAGTTGACGAGCTTGGATTCTGGTACTGTGGAGGGTATTCAGATGCAGCTTCTTGTACTTGTGAGTAGTCCTGCAGTAAGCCAAGGTTACATCTTTCAAGTAAGAGTGAAAAATCTAAAAATAGCTTACTGAAGTTCCTTAACAACTCAATTTAATACCTTTGAAGAATCAAGAATTAGCTCTGGTGGGACCCAGAAATTTGTAGAACTTGTCTTCATCAAAGCAGGCTCAGACTCTGCCACAGGAAGAACTTCATAAGGAGAAGTGATAGGGCTAGAATACTGACTCTCATTGCAGGGGTAACTTGCTCGAGAGAGAATTTCATTGGGAATGCTTATGGGCACGTTTGGAATTGTCATGGAGGTGTGATCCCCATTACTCAAACTGCTCCCTGCCCTCTTAGCTTTTGGCTCTCCATGATCATTCATCTTCTGTGTGTGCTCATTCTTCTTAACAACACGGCACAAAGCAAAAACTCCCTATAGAGAAATAACCAAATACAATATCGGTCTCCCAGTCTATACAAGGCAACCAAGCACCAAAGCTTTACAAACAAAACTTGAGGCAAATGTAAGGCCAACCCATTATACGAAACGGTTGAATTTACCTGAAAACTTGGTGATTCCTGCGAGAGATCATCACAAAGGCGGTACTCATGCATTACCCAGTCTGTTCGATCGCCTAAAGGAGCCCGTCCACGATAGAAAACTAGGGTCTTGCGATGCCCCATCACAGTAGTCTGACAGACAACCTTCTTATCTTTTCCGGTGGCTTTCCAGTATCCAGATTTGGTGGCTCTATTTGTTCGTGTGCCATTCGGGTACTTTCTATCCCGGGGACAGAAGAAGAACCATTCCATATCTCGTACAGGAAGGAATGATTTCTCTGCAATTTGCCGCTTAGAGATCAGTTTTCTTGAAAATCTCCCCAACAATAAACTTTAAATGAAAATCTTGATGAAAACAACTTGAAGGAAAGCTTTTCTTGCAGTAGTTTCCCTTTCTTAATATTCTTTGGGAATAAAGAACTGCAAATTGAACTGTTTTAGAACATACAATTTGAAGGCCCCACGGAAAAAAGAAATCTCATAACGGGCTTTAGCAAAAAGAATAATGATAGAACAATCAAATAGACAAAAAGAAAAAAAAAATTACTTTCCAAATCTAAAGTAATCTCTGTTCACATTGGCAGAAAACTCAATTCACAAAATCTATGACTAAAACCACAAACAGTCACTACTCTGCCAAACATCTGGAACACCAATGTACAGTCTGATTTTGCATTGGCCCATCATCCATGGCTTATCAACAATCCCCAACACAAATCAAAGTTTTAATTGAAACCAACACACAGAATTTCATCTTTGATTGATCTGATATTCACTTTCCAATGCTTGCAAACTCTCGCTAAAGATGATAACAAATCCAAATGGAAATCAAAATGATAACAAACGCTGAAGTGTAGCAAAATTTTAAAAAATGCTGATCTGAAGAGTACCTGGCAACTCCCAGGGATCGCATTTGTACAAATCCACTACTGGAATAACTTCGAGCTCAATTGGAAGCCTCTCCACTTTTCTCTTCAGGTAATAACCCACCAATTCCTCATCGGTTGGGTGGAAACGAAATCCCGGTGGCAGTGTTGCCCCTCCCATATCTTACACGCTCGTCTAGACTATATATTTCCCTAAAAACAGCCACGGAACGAACAGAACAGATTGCAAAGCTAGAAAACTTGGGCACCCAAATTCCAACTTCTTGCTATGTGCCTAAACTGTACCTATTAAATATCTGGAAGATCCAAAAATAAAAGCTTTTATCAACCGCAGATTTTTTGTCGAAAACTGAGCACAGCTTCCATAGAATGCATCCGTTGTACAACGGAAACATCGTCTATAAGATTCCAGATTGTGATTATGATGAAATTGTCACCCCCCACCAACCCCGTATCAAATTTTAGTCCCAGAATAAAGCTGAAATGAACAAAAACTGAAACTTTAAGCAATACCCAGCTGAAACCGTTTAAATTCCCCCACCAAGAAAACAAAACAAAAATACTAGCTAGGACTTCCAAAATGGGAACCTATCGAGAAATCCAGAAGCTAAAACATTCAAAGTAAGTACAACGATAGGTTTGGGCAACCGGACAAGAACTTGTGAGAAACTGACAAAAGGATCTGTGAGTAACAAGATACGAAGAGAGAAGATTGCGTGGTAGAGGAGGAGGAAGAAGTGTAGAGTAAAACTGAGTGGCGAAAGGGGTGTGTTATATAGGGGAACCAACGGTCCAAAAACACACGCACACACCGAAAGTTTCGAGATTGCTTGTCTCGAGCGTACCCCAAAATTCCAAGGGAATGGCCCCACATACTCAAACCAGTTCACACCTAACAGTTACTTCGCGCCAAATCAACTGATGTCTGTTGCTTTGAATGAGTGTGGCTTCCTAGAAACTGCTCTGCATAGTGATACAGTGATGCCACCCATATTAAGGTTCTGTTTATGCCACTAAAAGGAGGAATAAGAGGCAGAAGTCAGACAGAACAGACATTTTTATGATCCTCAATTCATCCATTCACCTTGATTGACTATAATTTTCCTATTAATTGCGAACCATTCAATGCATTTCACTGATAATGACAACATTGGGAATCCCAATAAGTTGTGTTAAAATTGTGTTGGTAAATGAGGAATATACATAGGGTAAAACATATTAGACCTTAACTTGCCAACCCTTCAGGAGATGTTGAAACTTAAATCTCGCAGTTCTGTTCGGGAGGGAGGGAGAGAGTTTTGGGTTCCACAACCTTCATACTGTTGATCGAAATAGCTGTTTATGATCGTGTAGCGCACAACCCATGCAATCCCTATTGCAAGATGATTAATTTTACATACAACTGTAAAGTGTATAAACGCCACATAATCATTTTGAAAAAGAGTGTGGTCTATTATTAAAAAATTAATTTTTTTTATGTGGATCTCATGTTTTATTCATTTTTTTCAAAGCGATTACGCGGCAGTTGCACAATTCACAATCTTTTGCAAGATATCTGAATTACAAATATCCTAAATTCAAATATGAAATCAATTCTACCTTCTTATTGAATTTTATTTTAAAATTATCAGAAATGTTCGCCAATTAAGAACTATATACTCTGCATAACATGAGAGCCACAATGTGAATGTAACCCAAGGGACCTCAATGCCAAGTGGGTCAAACGCGGCATTGATTCGGAAGAATTTGGGCTTTTCTTGGCCATGGTCTGCAGTGTAACAACCCCCTTCCACATCATCTTGAGTAGGACAAAGCACTTTTTTATCTACTTTTGTCCAAGTGCTGGTGTCGTCAAGCAGGGTCCACTCCCCATTCAAAACTAAGACCAAAAGTGCTTGCTTAGTATTTTACTTTGTGGAATGACAAAACGCACTTCTATGTGGTGGCTTTAACCTGTTTTCAGAATCCACATGCATATAACATGTACATGTTAAGCCCCCATTTAGTGGGACCAAACAAAAAATCTGCTCCGTTTGATTGAGAAATACTTTCAATTCATCTCAACTCATTATTATAATTTTTACAAAATTTTAAATAAAATAAAATAAACAATTCAATTTTTTCAAATTTCAAGACAATAATAATATTAAAAAATAATATTCTAACAATATTTTATTTAACTTTAAACTTTTATCTCATTTCATTAACCTTAATGTTTAGCAAATAATATAATATATATACGAGTATTTAATGGGACACATGACCTTAGCTTCTACAGTAGCAAAATCTAAAAGGTGGGATTTTTGAGACTTGCTTTAGGAAGTGGGATGGAAAACGCGTGGCAGTGGGTAGCTCTTAATTACACGTCAAATGGAAAGAAAGTATTCCATCAATGTTGTGGTTAACTCTATTAACAAAGAATTTGGTAAGATAATCCTATTTACTACTAGGACTTCTTGCTTTTTTGCTACATCAGGGATTAGGAAGTGGGAAAATAGAGCTAATAATGGTGCGTTAATACGTCTATACAAGTTTTCTTACAAAAAATAAGTTACACGCAAACTTGGCAAGTCTTGGTTTAACAAAAATTTAACTAAAAAACTAAAGCTTAAATGAAAACTTATTGGCACATCAATATGTAAACTCACTTATAAGATTTATGTGTAAACGAAATAATTCGCATTATTGCCTTAAGAGTTAGGACTAAGAGTATTAACGTCGTGTTTCATACGCCTCTGGACCAGGTTCTAGCAATTCAGCTCTTTAAAATTAGGCCTGTATAAACGAAGAAGAAAGCAACTGGGAGAGGACAGTCTTAGGGTCGGGAAGTCTCTAATGCTAAAGTTAGTAGAATATTTTGAAAGTTTGTAAATAATGAGAGAATCTAGATACCAAAGAGCTTTTTCGTACTTGAAAATTGTTATTTATACCGGGAGTCTAGGGGAGACAGATCGTGTCTGCTCCTGTGGAGTCCATGTCATTTTTATTGTTTCTTGTCAGAGTCATTTAAATGCAGCGTGCCTCTGTGATGGTGTTATTAATGTGGTGTGTTGATCAGATAGTGGTGCCTTTAATGCAACGTGGTTCTCCGATTTGCTTTACTCTGCTGGTGTCTTCGGTGGTCTGTCGATATTCCCATATCAGAAGATCAAAGGTTCTCCGTCTTTCTCGTTTTTCCCAGTACAAGTCCCCATGAGCATGGTGTGGCCGAGCAGAGTCATGCATGTCCGTCCCATCAACCATCATTGTTTACTTTTCCTTACAGACAACTTGGTTTGTGGGCAAGTTTGGATGATATCGGGACAAAGCCCATTTCTCTCGACCAAGCGCCTAGTGGACTTATGAGTGAGGGGAGAAATCCCCTTACAAATGGGATGTATGGAAAATCCACAATTGTATTGTTTGGACTTCCATGTTGGTTGTGGCTTCTTAGTAAGATTTAGGAAAGAAATGGTAGATAACTAGCGAGTGGAGTTGTTGAACCTATTGCCGTGTACAATTCAGGAAATGGGCAAAACAGAGCCACTTAGTGGAGCATTTGGTTATTCTAGCATGTCAAGTCTGTAATTCTTCCACTCAATCTTGGTACTGTCACGTTTTCGATGAAGTGTTGCACATTTACTTAGCCAAAATTATCTCATGAAGATATCTTAAACTTTAATTGAAACTTAGGTAATTAAGTTGAAAACTTTGGTAATAATAAACTTTACTTGGCCCAACTTTAGAAATTAGATTATTAATTCTTAAGAAGGAACCAATGGCTACTCTATCATATCTAGAAGCCAGGGTAAAAAAGGCCCTTGGCCTATCAAGATGCTTTATTGTCAACTCCTCGTCAATGTACTAGCCTCCAAGGTAACAATGAAAGCAGGATGAATTCTTTTCCTTTTTTCTTTGTTTTATTTTTCCAACCCGGCAAGATTTGAAAGCAAGATCTGTTCATCAATGACGGCAAGACCATCAAGTTGCAACCAAGTTTTGCAGCAAAGCAATCGTTTTCTTACCAGAAATTCTTGAAGCCTTGTGTGAATTCACAACCTTCTTCAACTTATCTCAATTCATCTCATTTTCATTATTATAATTTTTCTAAATTTCTACATAAAATATAATAATATATTTTTTTCAAATCCCAAAAGAATATTTCTAAATTTTCACACCAAAACAATCTTACCTTTTCAAATCTCAAAAGAATATTCTCAAACACCCACCAAAATATAATAACCAATCTTAATTTTTTAAATCCTAAAAAAATCTTTTCCAATTCCCACACAAAAATTAATAAATAATCAACTTTTTCAAAATTTAAAATAATAATAATATTAAAAAATAATATTTATAAAATATCTTATTCTACTATTCACAAACCATTTCAACTCATCTCAACTCTACTCCAATCCAAACAGCTCCACTATCTCAATTTCCTAGAGGCTAGTTATAAGAAGATGAAAAGAAGAAGACCCTAGAATAAACCACCCTCCAAATGTCAAAAAAGAGTTCTGTAGGGGTCAAATCAATCGTCTATAATTCAGGTTCGAAATAAGGCCGAAAATCAAACTAAAAGATAAAGCCAAGAAGAGATAAGACAAATTGACTCGGACTCTTAAGAGGAAAGACACACAAACTTCTAAAAGGAAAATGACTCAAACTTGTAAAAGAAAAAGAGTTCACAAGGCAAGTTAGACCCAATCAAGAGAAACCCCCTATGTCAAACCCCACTACAACTCCAAAGGACCTTCCCTAAATTTTCTTATTGTATTATGATATATGTGAGACCATGAGAGATTGTAACTAATACCGTGCATTCAAATAGTGCTCCTCATGTGATATCGTTTGTGCCTCACACCTATGACAAAGCATCCATTATAGTGAGTTTCGCCCCCAAATAATCGATGGATGTAGGTATTATGTCGAACCACATATATCCATATGTCTCTTTTTATTTATTTTTATTCGTTTATTTATTATTTATTTATGTTATGGATAAACGTGAAGAACACCGTATCGAGACCCGAATCATCTCGTAGGTCAGAGATGACTCTTTGATACTTTCATCCCTTCTGATCTCTTGTGCAAATTAAGGCATTAACAAGTTCAAAAAATTAAAAAAAAAAAAACCTTTGCTTTCACACCCCATATTTTCTTTCATTTCTTTTTGTTAAAAACTTGGTCTTGATCTAAGAAGAAATAACCGGAGAGATCGAGAGGATATTTCTAGAGCCGATTTCAAAGTGAAAAGGAGCTTTTTATGTGAAATGTAGCTTTGAAGCCTGTGCGATGAGTTGGTTCACAATATCGTTTGCATGCATGCATGAATATGATGGTGTGAGTGAATGAAATAGAAAAGGCCAAAGATGGGTCGCGATGTGACTGAGTGTATGATAATGGAATTACAAGAACAGGGAAGAGTACTTTTATTTATGGGGAACTGGAAAATATAGTAAGATCACCTTATCCCTTCCTTGTCTGTCTTCTGCTTTCGGCAACCTTTGTCCCCCTCGGTGCCAATCATCTTCATCAACTTCCTGTGCTCACCAGCACTCTTGCGTCTTTGACATTCATTGAAAAGAGAATTAAGAGAACATGAAAATATTACATGAATAATAAATTATCTACTGTTTATCATTCTTACATCTGTTATTTTTATTGAGCGGTCCAAATACTTTAAAAGAATATGTAATTTACATTACTAAAAAATAGGAATAGCCGTTTGTATTGAGTTAAAGTTAATAGATATACTGAGAAAAAAGGCGAAAAAATATAATTTTTCCTTTTATTTAGAAAAAATTATGTCTTTGAACGAATTTGCAGAGATTATCAACGGATGAAGATTTAGAGGAATGGGAAAAGTTGCTTTCCGAGAGCAGTGAATGAGAGATTGTGGTAGATTTTGATAGATACATAAAAAGGAAAAGTTGATGAATTATCATTTGGATGCATCTACCAAATGATCATGATATCCTATAGGTGGAGTGAGGTTGGAGTCAAGTCAATTTGGCTGTATTTACCAAGTTCATCATGCCTTTGTTCTAATTATTTGGTCATCTGGAAAAGTTTTCCTGGAAATCTAGGGAAATCTAGGCCCGCCTGCAGCCTCCAACCATGTTGTCAAAAGCTGTAAATATTTTGAACAAAATAAAAGTTGATTTTGTTTGTCTCTTCTCATCTTTCGATGTAAATTGCATGAGCAGCAAAACGTTGGCTCGAGTAATACAAACATTTGTGAGAATTCAGTATCACGGAGGGTGAGTCAAGAGAGGCCTGGTTTGATTACACAAATAAAAGCATCTTATCTCATATCATTTAATCATTACAAGTTTTTAAAATTTTTACACAAAATATAATAAACAATTAAATTTTTTTAAATTTTAAAACAAAAATAATATTAAAAAAAACCAAGCGAGACCTTAAGATCGGGCCGAAATGTATAGTCAATAGACAACAAGTAAATATTTCCGTACTGTCCCTTGTTGGTTTCAAGTAGGAGTGTAAAACGGTTGGTTCGGTCTAGTCTGGTCCAATCTCGGTAATGGACAGTCTATCATTTTTTCCCAACCGAATATCTATAGGAACCAGACTTGACTGGTAGTTATCAGTCCGGCCTAATTTTTTTTTTCTTTTTTTTCAAATAAATTAATAAAAAATTTATTTAAATTACTAAATTAAAATTAAATGAATTATTAATGTGGATTATATAGTTAACTCATTAAAAAAATATTCTATATGTTCAATGATACTATATGAAAATTAAATAATTAATTAAACAATTATTATATAAAATAATATATTTAAAAATTAAAAATATATATTTTTCTAATTCAATCGGTCTGGTCCAAAGAAACTCCACTCCAGGACTAGATTGAAGACTGAAAGTTATGAAATACTTAGACTGAGACCGACCAGTCCAAATTTCGATCCGATCCAAACCGGCTGACTTTCGCCCCTAATCTCCAGGTACAGAAGAAGCTAAATTAGTCAAAAGAACTCTTTATATATATATATATATATAGTGAACTCAATTTTTTCAAGGGAATTGATCTTTTATTTATAAAAAAAATGATAAAAATGACAACTATGCTATAATTTAATTATAATTAAGAATAAAAATTAATAATTTTATGTGATTTGAGCTACTGATTTTTTGGTAATTTTGAATTAAACTGAAAAAAATTAATATTTTAATGTGAAGTTATTTCAATTATCGAATAGTTGTTATTTTATCATTGTCCTCGTCTAGAACCCATGCCCAATTGTCCAATATTAATTGTCTTCTCTAATTATCATTACAATTCACGTTTTGTGAAGAGATACCTGGCAATTGATCCACCAAACACACAAACAGTTGATGTTCCAGACATGTCCCGACAATAATATCGAAGTTGCATCATGATATCAACATGAAAATCAACATCCTGCCGTTCTTCAGCACATTATATTATTCTTAAATATATTTCTAAATATTTCTTAATACCAATCTTTTTTATTTTAAATATTTAATTTTTTCGTTTAATTATTACTTAATGATTATAATTTTTCTAAATTTTTAAACAAAACACAAAAATTAATATTATTTCTTTTAAATTTTAAAATAAAAATAATATCAAAATAATTTTTTAAACTTTATCATATTTTATTTAAACTATTTTTCTCTTATTTTTTAAAATTCAATCAAACATCTAAATTCAAATACTAATATATATTGAGATATTATCAGGGGTGGAACTAAAATTTGATGCGTGTGGGGCGATTAGCAAAGTGTATCATATGTAGGGATGACTAATAACCGACATTTAAGGTATCAAAGTGTATTACTGGCATTTAATATTAACCATATGAGATTATTATCTAGGGACAAACTAAATTATTAAAGCCAGTCATATAAACCTCTCACTTGAGCTCTATCAAACTCAAGTGAACGATAAAAATTAAAATAGAAATAGCCATATAAGATCTTTTGAAGTAAATGATAAAAATTAAGTAAACAAAGATAAACTTTTTTGTTAAATCTAAGATTAAATATTGTAAAGTCTCTATAACATAGATAAAAATAGGGGTTTGCATCCGGGTTCCAACCCGGGAACCCGGGTACACCCGGACCGGAACCTGGGTTTCGAACCCGAACCGAGTTAGCCCGGGTCAAACCCGGGCCGAAACCTGGATGAATCTGGGTTGTAAATCCGGAACCCAGTTTTTTTTTTTTTTTCCGTCTTCTTCTTTTCTTTCTTTCTTTTTTAGTCTATATTCACGAGCTTGATAGTTATGATGTAACTGATGTTATTATTTACACTTTCAAAATTATTTAAGTGTAATAATAACAAAAATGTGGACTATATACTATTTTTTAAAACAAAAATGTGGCCCAAGTTTTTCTTTTTGTGTTTTTTTTTTTGGAACAAAGCCTTCATCTAAATGGTCTGGACCCTCACCCAACCACTTAACCAATCCATAATCAAATCATATGTGCATGATGCAAATATATTCAATAAGCCGAGGCAAACACCCATATGCTAGAAAATACAAACCGTTGTGGGATTTGTTATAAGGTGGAAAGATGACAAGGGCATCTTTCTTAGTCTAGATTTTTGAGAAAAAGAATGTACTGAACATCTTGATATTTAAAAAAAAATAGAAAGAAAGAAAGAAGAAAGAAAAAAAAAATCGGGTTCCGAATTTACAACCCGGTACCCGGACCGGGTCAACTCAGGTTTTGCAACCCGGGTTCCGGCCCAGATTTGTTCCGGGCCGGAACCTAGAACCGGAGTCCAGTTTCTCGGGTTCCGAACCAGACCGAGAAAAAATCTGGTCCGGATGAACACCCTAGATAGAAATAGATATGTGAGATTTGTTGCATTCACTGTTAATTGTTAACTCGATGGTAATATATATGTACTTAATAACAAAATTAATCCAAACAAGCTAGCTAGTGGAAGACTTAAAAGGAAAATTATAAATAAATAAGAAAAATGAGATTATAAATTTATCAAATAGCTTATAAAAATAGATCAAGATATTTTATTTCCTCTCATGAGATGTAAAAAAGAAATGAGAATATTAGATTTTATTAATAACAAAAAAAAATAGCTATAAGTAGGAAAAAATTATTAAAAAAAATAAAAGATGAGAGTTTTGAAAATATTTTAAAGAGACAAATTATCTTTATTCTAGGATCATCAACGTAGGTCCGGCCCCGGATATTAGGCTACTTAGTATGCACGAGCGGCGGCCTCCTTGTCGTTACTGGATTGCATGATCATTGCTTTGACGATCCAATCCACCAAAATCTTGACCATTAATAGATGTTAATTAGACACGTGAATTACATGGTGCATGTATATGTATATGTATATATAATATATAAATTTTTCTTATCATCTTGTATATCACAATAATATATAATTTATTTAAATAAAATAATAAAAATAATAAATTATATATTAATGTGTGGTATGAAGATGATAAATAACATTTTTCATATATGTATATTGACGAGTAGAACTACATATATGCTAGATGATGATTATATCCATTTCTTTCTTTCTTTCTTTCTTTTTTAATTTTTTCTCATTTTCTACTTTCAAAATAGTTTCAATCAAGATGAACAAGCAAAATTATAAACAAGTATTTGTATTTTGTTATATTTTGTAATTATAATAAGACATACAATAATCGGTGTGTTTATACACCAACTTGTAAATAACATAACGTTAATGACTTAGATTTTGTAATTAAAAAACTTTACAAAACCATGGGATTAGCAGTTTCCGGTCCCTATGCAACTCAAAAAAGTTAATAACGTTGCTTAAGGGCCAAGGCACGCACACTTTCGCAGGCAGAGGGCCTCGCCAAAGATATCAGCCCATCCTGCAGTCGATACTTCAGACCCGGGGGATGTCTCGTACTTCTGTTTTAATTATGTGCATCATTTTCTTCTGAATCTTGGCCTCTTTGGACTGTTTTTTCTCATCTTTTATGGGAATTGAGCACAACACGAGATTGGGTGAAACATACCAAAAGGCTCAGTATCACAGTCTAGGAGCGAAAGCCCAAGAAAAAGCAGAGAATTTATGTCCCACATCGGAAAGGTGTATAAGCATGCAGTGGTTTATAAAGGAACATGCTCGCCAAGAGGTTGTGTTCGTAGAAAGGAGAGACGGTTGGCATCTCCCCTGACAGGGACGGGAACAGCCTTCGGGCTTACCTGTTACCACACATACGGTTAAGGCTCTCCACCTATGGTGGATCTTATACCCAATTTTTTTTTTTTCTCTCAGGGTTCGTCCTTATCAATTGGATTCGGAGTTTGAAGAACCTCTCCCAGCTAGCAGATTCTAAATCCCTCTCTCATGACCGATGCTCTGTCTACGGCTCTGGATGTTCATTTTACAGGGTATGTCTCTCGGACATAAAGAGGCCCATCATCTTCAACTCTCTGCTCTTCAGAAGATTACCATTTTATGCAGCTCTTCCTAGTCTCCCCCCAAAAACCTCTCCAAATCTGACACAACCAAGCCTTTATCCACAAACACCAGCTCAGTGGTTGTGACAACTCTGAAACTGCTTTCTTGGCTGCTCTTGAGGAAATCCCACACCGACCCACCAAAGAGAATGCAGTTTTGGTACTCAACAGATTGAAGCCTTAGTACAAAACCCATTTGTTCTTCAATTGGATTAGGAACCAGCATTTACAATGTCACATTAAAGCCTTTTGAGGTTTGAAAGACAGTTTCAGCTCATGGAGGACCTTGCCCATGAGATGATATAGCAATGAGATTAAACGACGACGCAACGCCTCTGCTATCCTAGATGTGTATGCCAAATTGGGCAAAGAGTTCGGGTTTGTACGAGAAAGGGAGGGGTATTAGGTGTATCTGGGACCATGATGGCAGTAGGTGTGTGTTGCAACTTGCAAGAGAGCTCTATTTGGGAACACAATTATTCTCAAATATTCTTATACTACATCATTACTATTTACAAACTATTCACAAATTATTTCACTACTATTAACAGATAACCGGAGATACTATAAGCATCCAAACGGAGCCGAAGTAAATTGTTTTGCAGCCTAATTGGGTCTTGTACACTACATTATTAGAGGCTACTGTGAGGCAGGAAAGCCTTGGCTAGCGACTTGGGTATTCAGTGCCTGGGGAAGGACAATAGAATTGATGATTGGGTTCAAGGTTTTGTCGTTTAGGTTGAAAAAGGGGTTAAGCCGGATGATGGGTTTTGGGTATGTTGCTTTCCACTGTGTGTTTATTATGAAAGGAAAAAGAGGGCGTTGATAAGATTGGATGTTCGGTCCATACCTGTTGGTTCAGCTCAAAACTACTCTAGAAGACTTTATGAGAACTAGCAATGAGGCACTAACCGAGTTATTTTTCAGCTCAAACGGGTGCCCGAACGCATTCCAGACTAATCGACCCAGAATTGTATTAATTTTTTTAACACACGATTTCATATGCAGAAGTCGTACAAGATTTCAAATAAATTTCCAACACTAATAACCCGTAGTGGTGAAAATCCCACCACAAAATTGTAGTAGCTCATTGTTGACAAGGGAATCATGATGTTCTGTAAGTAAATCTATAACCCCCCACCAATATACAACTTCAATTTCTAGGCTCCGGAAAGGAAGAACGAAAGAAAGAAGCGCAAATGAATGAAAAGACCCTCCCCACTATGCAAAATTTCATTTTTTTTTTTCCTCAACGAAAAGAGAAGTCTAGAAATGGAAAGAATAAAAAAAGAAAAGAAAATAATTATTTCCCTACAACCTCATCGATAGATTCCCATTCCCAGTCTTGAACCAAACCTTTTTGGCATCTGCTCGAGATCTTGATGAATATCTAAGACTATCCTCTTGCCAGTATCATCCAGGATTCTCTATGATAGCTACATTCTTTTGCCATACAGAGAAAAATGCGAATGGGACCCAAGAAAAATGGATCATTTGTGTAACTTTGGATACTGCTGCGAGTGGCTTGAGTTGAAAATTGAAAACTGCTATTTCAGTAGGCCATATCTTGCGAATGAAAGGTTTCACAGGTACTTTCCTGACGTCTTCCAAATTCTTCCTTCGAGTGATACAATCATAACAGTAACATCATCATGGTATTTTCTGCGATCTCCTTGTGGGATGTCCAACAATTCATGGAAATCCATTCCTGCAGAGAAAACCACTTCAAGTTTAAAATCTGGAAACGCGAGAAAACTGAAGTAGACTGAAAATGGTTGAACTACAGTGACAAGGAGAATTGCTATTCCCTGCTTCGCCAGTGGATTAGCATTTTCCAAAACGTCAACATTGAAGCCAATATCAACAGGGTTGTGTGCTATATTTTTCTTTTTTTCTTTTTGGGGGGGCTATAAAACTTAGTTATTTAATGCACTATTTGATAGTATTTCCAACACCAGATTCTTATGCTGGGATTAAGGCTTTGTTGGATTTTTAGTTTACTACAAAGTCCCCTGTTGAAATCAAACAAATTTTCTACTGTCACATTATCTCAAAACCCACTTCTACAGTTCAAATATAAAAAATGACAAGATTTAAATGTCAGCAAAATGACTATGTACCAGCTTTCTTGGCTGCACGTAAAAGAAGCTCCTCTAACAAATGTTGTGCAGGATCTCCATCAGGGAACTTTTCCATGAAACTCTCAACAAGAGAAACCACTTCCTGATTACTCAGATATTGATATAGACCATCAGATGAGAGAACTACGAACTGATCTCTAGGGCACAGTCTATGGTGACGAAGAGAAGGTGAGCAGGATATGTAAGGTGCAGTACCAATATACTCGTTCCGAAACATTTCCAACAGTGGATCATTCCATTTGGGCTGCACCAGCATTTACATTGCATTAGTATGTATCTCTAGACTCCGATAACAAATGAAATATCCAAAAACAACCATATATGGAAAGTTTCATTCAGTAGACATAACACGAGCACAATTCTTATGACAAATTACAAATAGAAATAAAGCTGAGAACCTGTTTTAGAAATCCGGCTCCAAAAGCTCTGGTAACCTTGAGACGACCTTTTACTCTATCATTGACAATGCATTGTTTGTCATCCGGGTGCTCGTTCTTGATTCTTATGACTTCCTGCACAATGAAGATTGAAATTATTAGAAAATCTGCAATACTGATCCTAGTCACTAAAAGGATACCTACAAATATGTGAAAATACAAGCATAAAAAGAAAAACAGCCAAACATTCATCAAGGAGATAACAAAATGAGCTGCAAGTGAACATATGGGTGTCAAACATCATCAGTGTCTTCATTTAATGGCCCCAAACTGCTCAAAGTTGACCAAGCTTAACAAAGTAATGTCCTTCATTGCTGCATGAAATGAATGTATAACAGTCTGGGAATCAGCAATAGAATCGAGCCAGCTATAATAATTGTGCAAAAGCCGTGACCAAAATAATCACGAATTATACTGTAGAAAATAGTATTTTTTGGGCGGAGAGAGATGCTTCAAACATTGCTAGAAAAACTTAAATTTTATATGTAAAATGTAAAGCATTAAGATCAAACCTCAAATCATGATTTCCTTAAACAAGAAACAAGGAATTATGGAAGATATTACATGAATAGTAACTACTGGACGGGGGATGAAATTGTCAACATAAGATGAGTCACTGTTACTGAAAATAACACAAACTTAAAAGTCATATATGCCCGGAGAAAAGATTCATTATGATGAAGCATACACTTCAAAGGAGACATGATAGGGATGTCCCCCAGCCTGTCAAGACCTGGTTACACAACTTGCAGATTGATCTCCTAGATACTACTTGTTCTGTTCAGTAAACCATCAATATAACCAGAGGACATCACAATTTGAAATCAGAAAAATCAAGAATTGTAAATGGGATATGCATACTCAAAAAACTAACGAGACAAAGGCATGTGACCTTTGCCTAGATGAAAGGTCTTAAATATCTTTTTATGCCATATTTTCATGAGCCATAATTGACACTTGAAGAATTGATATGAATTTTGATCTGTAATCCAAGTGCCAACCTTTGTTCTAGGAAAAACTTGAGTCCATACATATCCATGTCTATAAAGGTCATAGGGACACCGACTTTGCACACCAATTTGTAAACAGAGCAAGCTATGTAAGCACATAATTCCTTCCAACACATGCAAAGCGAACAGTATGTTCATGTAGAATTATCAGCTACGACTGTTCAACTATCACTATCAACAGCCAACAAAGAAACTAAAATTTTCAGCAAATACAGTAAGGAACAGCTAACAAAATAATAATCCCTCCAGAATAAAATTTTCAGCAAATACAGTAAGGAACAACTAACAAAATAATAATCCCTCCAGAATTCAAAACTTACATCTTCAATGCTCGTGCTGTGATCAGTAGATAGCTGCAAAGCCTCCAATCTCATTACTTGAGCAGGAGCCTCGCATGCCACCCTAACTGCCTCTTCACCCACGGCTGAGGACTCCCCAGTTATACCCTCCATCCTTGACCCGTTGGCCCCTGGCGCCCTCGACCCAGTTATCCCTGAACCAACCTCCTGCGGTTCATACTGCGCGACAATAGCCCTACTATCACCTACATTCATCACATACACATCCTCATCCCTCATTAACGCAACCAACAAACACGAACCCATCAATGCAAGCTCTGGATTCGTATCAAGAACCTTATCCGTCAAGTCCAGATACGCGAGCTCTGTAACTTCAAGAGCCTGGGACAGTGCCCTTAAAACTAAATCATGATCCACCGGCCCCTCCTTCCGCTTCCTCCCAGTTCGTGAAGACCTCTCCTCCACTCTATTCTCAACCTCAACTTTCTCTTTCTCCTCCAATCTAAACCTCCAAGGGAACAGCTTCCTACCATGGCCATCTTTGTGCTTCGACATCCCCTGCTTCAATTTCGACAACAAGAGCCACCGTCTGCTCAAAGCCGAACCTGCATTGTTAACACTAAGCGCGTCATCGACCGAAAAAGCAAACCTCTCCGACCCAGAAAGATCGAGACCATCTTCTGGGTCATCCTCTGCGAGAAATTCCCAAAGCCTCCGCCTCCGAACTTCCGTCCCCTCCGTTTCAAATGTAACTCTCTTGGCCGGCCCTCTATCTACAGGAATTGAGTCCGATTCCAAATTCAAATCGTTCCCATTTCGACCAAATTCACAATTGACCTCTCCCCTAGAATTTTCCATAGATAGGTTACTTCCTACAGCTGCATTTAATGGGTTCTCATAATTATTACCATCATTAATATTACTGCTACTACTGTTATTGTTATTATTAGTAAGATTACCGGCTTCCTCTACTTCTTCCTCAATTTCCCAAAACAAGCCCTGGAGCTCATTGTACACGGCGCGATAGAGATTACCCATTAAGAACTCGGGCGCATCTGGGCCATTAAACCCGTCATAGATCCCAACGAACAACCATCCCTGCTCCTCCGAAACGACGACGTGTACACGATCCTCGCCGGCCTTCCCAAGCGCCCACTGTATGTTTTCGCTTTCGTTCCTCCCCTCCAACGAATCGTCACCATTTGTTGAAACTTCCTTGCGCCCCACGAAATTGAGCACCGGGACCACCCAGGGCCGCTTCTTTACCGAAAAGTCCCCGTAGAACGCCTTCCGAATCCCCGAAATGCCCTTCTTCTTTCTCCTTTTTACGTATGCGTCACCAAGCGGAGCTGAGAAGGGGACCGAGCCGCCTGTTTCCAAGCTCACGGAAGCGATGGCGTCCACTGGGCCGGACAGAGCGCCGCGGTCGATTGGGCCCGAGAGGAAGAACCCGCCCCGCTCCATCGGGCAGGACGGGTCTCCCCCTCCGCCGCCGCGTGGCATGGGCTGGAGAGGGAGCGCGCTAAACAAAGACGTGCTCTCGAAGCCATTCACAATACTCCCCCTCACGCCGCCGCCGCCGCCACCAGCAGCACCAGTAGTGCCGAGCACAGTCTCAGTGGCATCGTCGTAAATATTGTCGAGCTGAAGAACTGTCCTTGGAGTGGAGCTGTTGGCGCTGACAGAAGCACCGGAAATGGTCTTGAAGCCGGTCTCCGGAAAGCCAGGTCTGACCCTGGACCCGGTGGGTTCGTGAGACGGAGAGAAGCGGAGGGAGCCAGTTGGGGAGAGGAAGCGATCGGAGTGAGTGGGAGAGAGAAAGCGGGCGGAGGAACGGACGTAGCGGAAAGAGTGGCCTAGGGCTTCATCCAAGGGCTCGGAGGGCGCGAACACCACGTCCTGTTGTTCCTTGACCGACCGGTTGGTCTTCCGGTTCACCGGTCCGAAGCAAGGCAGCAGGCTCGACACTCCACTTCCCATCACATTTGACGAACTCCACCGTTTGGCTGCCGAGAAAATCGCGGCTCTATTTTCCGGCAAAGTCCAAAGCAAGAGAACCAAAAATACAAAAGAATTAGTGAAGAAAGATAGAAACTGGCGAATGGCGACGTTAAATTAATGAAATATAAATATATATAGTAATTTTATTTTATTATATTTGAGGAGACTGACCTGACCTGCACCTGCCTTTTGTTTTCCTTATTTTATTGATGTTGTATACAGTTGTTGGATCATGGTTGACCGACGGTTACACCTGGCCTCTAGCAAAAGGCAGAGAGACACGTCGGATGCCAGGTGGGTTGTCTTTGGGATCTAGTGTGTATGCATATTGTATAATGTTGCTAGCTGGGTTGATTTGGCAACTTTGGGCTTGGCTTCTATAGAAATGACGGGGGAGTCCTGTTGGGTGGACCTGTCAGTTTACTTTACGTTGTCCGAGCAAAAGGTATTTTACAGGTTTTTGAGTTTTAACCTTTTTTTTTATATAATTATATTGAGTTTATAAATGAGCGTTTTATCGATACATTTGATTTGTAAATAGCAAAAAAAATATATTTTTATAATCTTTATTATTATTTGTATAAATATTTAGGATAATATTTAATTATTAATAAATATTTAGGATAATAATTATATGTAAAAAAATTAAAAATTGAGAATCCTTAAGACGAGAGCAAAGAGGCTTGACTTTGACTTCAGATGCAAGCCTCACAGGCAAATCTTTCAAGCTACAAGCCACGGCCACGTCATACTGACAGAGGACCGCTGGATCAAGCATTGACGAATATTTATACGGCCAGGATTTAACGGACAAGCAAAAGACAGATGTTTTGTCTCTCAGCCTAACCGTATACGATTAGTCAAAGGGCTGCAATTCATCCCATTCCCGCCTTTATCTTTTCCTTTTGTCCTCTTCTATTTTTATAAAGTCTCAAATTCGTTAAAAATAATATTTTTTATTTCGCTTATTATTATTATTTTTTAATTAATGATAGTAATAATTTATGAAATAAATAAATGTAATTTCTGTTGGAATTTAAAAGGTAAGATTTTTGTTAAAAAAAGGGGAGTAAATACTAAATAGGGTCTCAAATGTGTGAATTCTCAAAGCTAAACTACAAAAAAAATATAGGAGTTGTTTGAATAATAAAATGAGATAAGATGAAAGTTAAATAAAATATTATTAGTATATTATTATTTAATATTATCACTTTTAAATTTAAAATATTTGAATTATTTATTATATTTTATATAAAAATTTAAAAAAATTATAATAATAAAATAAGATTAGATAAGATTAATTAATTGAAAATATTTTTCAATCCAAACGATTCATATAATGTCACGCTTCTAGTCGTATATGTATGTATGTATATATATTCTGACAATAAAATATTATACAAATATTTATTTCTTAAAAGAGTAAATATGTAGAATGTAAAAAAAAAAAAAATTGGTTACCAGAAATACAGATAAATCTCATTCAGTTTTATTTTTATGACAAGAGAGAGAGAGAGAGAGATTGTGGTGGGTCCAGATGAATCAGTTGGTCAACACCTATGACAAAGCTCTGATTTATGGGGTCCACTCTTGTGAGTGGAACTTTAAAACAATCTTATGATCATTATTTCATTTCTTTTAACAAAAATTTGACCTTAACCTAAATCATCAAAATTAACTTTTTGACTGTATTTTATGTTCGTATTTTATAAATTCTTATTTTTATTTTTGTTTTTGACCGAAAATTGAAAATTCATCAATCTCGTTATTTTAAAAAGAACACTTTATCCCAATTTTAATAAAGATACTTGACCTTTCCTTTATTTCTTTCTCTCTCTCTCTTTTTTTTTTTTTTTTTTTAATTTTTCTCGGATACCCTTTCCAACTTTGATAAAGTCATACAATATTCAAAAGAAAAATGAAATAAAAAAGAAACATGGAAATGGGAAAAAAAAACATGAATTTATAAATGAATTGGGCCATTTATTAATTTTATGTGGGTAATATCAATTTTTTTACAATATACAATTAGTTATATATAGAGAGAGAAAAAATCTATTTACAGTCTCTAAATGGGGACTGCATGTGCAAACCTTTCATTAAATAAAAAAAAATATCATTTTGATAAGGATTGTATTGTAATTCTAAAAAAATTTAAAGATAAAATTGACTAGACTTACAGATACAATCTTTAAATAGAGACTATACGTAACATTGCTCGTATATATATATATATATATATATGCCAATTTGATGCCTCCTAATTAGTCATTAATCCGGCACAAACGATGCCTCCTAATTTTTGACTTTCTATCCCTGAGGCGCTGGCTTATGACAATTCCTAAGCAATGACTTTCACGGGCTGTTGAATTAATGCTGTTAAATATACATAAAATTAATTCAAAAGGAAAAAAAAAAACAAAATATATCATTAATTAATAATGTATAATTGTAAGCAGGTATGGTGCTTGAAACAAGCTTAATTTTATATATTTATTTATGATTCTTTCGACATCTGATCAGCTAATATTCAAACTTTAATTATTGGAGCTAGGGCCAAAGAAATAAACAAATGAGTAAATGGCTAATTGGCTTGTCACTTTGACTGAACATTAATATTTTGGTTGCTAGATAAATTAATATATATACATATATATATAAGCATTCACGGCTTTATTATCTATGCATATTGGCTTATCGATCGACACTACAAGAAAAATAAATATTTATGATAAATTATTTGTGTGAAAATAACTATTTGTGACAATAATATATTAATTTTATCATAAAATAATCATTTTAACAATAAATAATTGACTACAAATATATACTAATTTTCTTACGGTAGTGCGAGACTCTTAATTTGATATACTTGCAAAGATGAAAGTCCTGAGGTGGGAAGGCGCAACAACCTTATTCATCTCAACTCAAACCCTTTTTCCCCTCATTGTAATTACTAGCTATTATATATACTAGTTTTACGAGCAATAAAACATACTCGATCATGTGCTAGGTTATAATTTTGGAAATATTATTCTTATCAGTCACTCTTCAATATTTCATACCTTATGAAAATTACATTCACATCTTATAAAAAATATATAGGTGTGGGGCATGAGAGTGAATAGTAGCTAATGATACATAATAAATTTCTATATTCATGGCAGAGAGTTATCGGCCAGCTGAACTCTCTGATTTTTTATTCATTTGTCATGTTCCTTACAGATAATCTAATTGAAGTATAATAGTCACAAAAAAAAAAATTTATAAAAATAAACTAATAAATTAATGTATATAATTTCATATGATATATGATCATATCTATTATACAATAACAAAAAATTTTATAATATGACATATCACATCAAATCACGTCAATATTTTTTTTTATCTTTTATATAGTAATAACACTCGGGAATACATCCTTTTCATGGTAGCATGAGTGGAGCCAACATTAAACCAGCGCCCACAGGAAGCTGGGACGATCAGCCCGTCAAACACTTCGAAATGTTTTAAAATGAGTGGTTTTGGCTTTTGCTATTGTGCTAATATTAATTAATTAAGCATATGAATAAATATAATAAATAACAGATAGTGTATGCTGCAAATTTTAGGGTAAGATCGAGTAGGTGAACGTACATGCATGGGGTCTAGGTGCAGAAAGGAAAAACAAAAAAAAGAGCTTTGTCGTTGCCACATGCTTGACTTTCTTCATTTTACGTGCCGTCAAGGTTGCGCAGTGCAACTACCACCGATAGTTAATGATATATATTATTTTTTAATATTTTCTGCTTTTTAAAAAATATAACAAGATGATCAATGGATGTAATTTATAACCCCATGCATAATATTCACTTGTAAATTCAAAAGAAATATAATTATAAACTCGATCTCGACTAGTACATATATATACTACTATATATAAACATTATTACTATATAATATAATACCTTTTTATTTAAGATTTTGTTTGAATGGTAAGATGAAATGAAATAATTTTACATAAAAATTAAAAGTTAAATGAGATATTATTTTTTAATATTAATATTTTAAAATTTAAAATAATTATAATGATGATAGAAGATAAAATAAAATAATTTCTATATAATTAGCACTCATTTTCATGCAATAACTATTTAGTGGGTATATAATAATGATGATGATATAGAATAATTTGTTTCTTTCTTTTGTTTTTCGAGTCACATCGATCATAGGCAAACATGCCAACACGACTTAAGCTAGGACGCTGTATATAGGAGTTGAAATTCATGTACTTAGCTATATATAAAGAATGCATGCCCTAAGATGCTGTTCTCCATTCACGTCAGGATGGTGTTTTTGAAAAAGAAAAAGATGTCTCCTCCACCAGTCATGGACCTCAAAGTCTGTGATTGCATGATAGACAGATAGAGACGGCGCATGCAATATATATCTGCAACATTTCCACCCAATTTTTTCCTCCCAGTTTATAACCTCCATCCATCAGCTTTTTCTTAATTTTGAATATCCTGATTCCCATCTTGCCCATGTAAATATTCCAGTACATTCATTTTTCCTCCAACACGTCACCAATCCTTTAGATTTTTCCCATGTTAAATTTCATCATCTTAATTATAATTATTTATGTAGTATATAAACTTACTTCATGTATATATATATAGTTTAATCATTTAAATTAGAACTACTGATGAAAATCACTAAAAGAAAGCTGTTTATTTATAGTAAGTTATTTTTTGTTAAAATAACTATTTCTTGTTAAAATTAATAAGTTTATTCTCGTTATAAATAATCATTTTCGTTGTAAATAACTACTCATAAATATTTGTTTTTATTCACGAGAGAGGAAAAATTGGTGTTAGAATAAAAAGTCATTGATATTTGATCAACTCCAAAATTTGAACCAAATGGACGTTGTTGGGCGGCTTTGTATTTTGCACCGAATTAATAGAAGTAGCTAGAGATCAAAGATTTTGCTTCAGAGTCAACAATACCAATATATATATCATGTCGTAGAAAGGGTACTGCATGAGAGTTGTTTTGAATGTGTTTAATTTGTCGACGTTTGTCAAGAGTCAAGACAGCGATATATATATATATATCACGCGTCTTGTTTGAAAAGTGCGATTCAAACTCTCTGCCTTCACCACCAAAGCAAAGTACTGGAAAGGGATTCTAGTACACCTTCCTAATTAATTATTACCCTTTTTTTCTTTTTCTTTTTTTCTTTTCTTTTTGAATATTGCGTCTCTAATTCGAATAAATTCTCGTGATAATTATATATAAAACTCATAGAAATATATATATATAAAATATATATATATGCTTCGCATACTACTAGGTACGGCCTCCAGGCCCTTCTAAAAAGAAAGAAAAAGCAATACATGACAAAGCTAAACTGTCTGTCACCAATTAAGTTAATTTGACCTTGATCTCATCTCAAATGCATGCATGCAGCATGCATGGCGGTTTTGGTTGTTTGAATTTTTAGGGCAGGCGCCGGTCGATCGAGACGTACAGAACTTTGCATGTGATCTCTTCCTAATTCCTTTAAGAATAATAATATTATTATTAATGGTCATTGTTAAGGATGTGTTTCACATGCTTAAATCAGTAACAATATGAGAATAAGTATATAAAAATAAAGATAAACATGATGTTACCTCTACTGAGTTATTTATAGAAGGATGTGACGTGATGACGATTAACTCTAATCACCAGTCATGTGTACTTATCATTTGTAATCCCTTATTTAAATGGAGAGCATATCTCTTGCTTTGTAGGAGTTTATCTCACGCAAGATATTCGTACCCAATCCTAAGCCTCATCCCCAGTTCTTCAGGGTTATCTCCCCGTAATTATGGTTACAAGTCCTTTGCCTGTAGGGGTCTTAGCCTTAAGCCATTCACAAGTCTTCCTAGACTCACAGATGGTCTTGGCCTTAGATGGGCTCATAGCCAGGGGTTTAAATGTCCCCTCCAGCCCACATAATTTTCTATTCTAAGGGGTTTTGGGATGGAATATTGTGTATTAATTGGTATCAAACTGATTAACATGACGAAATTATATATCATATATGTTAATGCCAAAAATTACACAACAGACCGGAAATGAAGAAAGAGTCATCCTTGACCCACGTTGGTGATTCGGGCTTCGATACGGTACTCTTCGCATTCATCTATATGATAAATAATAAATAAACAAATAAAAACAAATAAAAGTGAGACACAAGAATTTTTCTTATTCGACATAAATGTCTACGTCCATGGATTGTTTGGAGGCAAAATACACTATAACATGTGATGATTTTACAATGTCTCGTGGCTTCACAAATCGCTCAATACAATGAGAGAATTTAATCTTAGGAGAGTCCCTCTAGAGAATTGGTGGAGAGTGCATGGAGAGAGCCTGTCAGATTTGTGGGGGAGCTGCTCCTTATATAGAGGTTATTTCCTTGGAGTGATAAAGTCCAACTTAACTTGTGATACCTTTTACTTTTAGGAGTATGAGCTAACTTCTTTGCCTTATTTCTTTCCCGTCTTATCTCTTGATTTTATCTCTACCCTCAGTGATAGGTTTCTAGAGGGTTTGACCCAATCAATTTAATCCCTAACAGATGCCCTCGATTCTTAAGGCCAACTTGTTTATTAAGAAGGTCTTAAGAATCTTCAAGTCAACCGTGGTGAAGGTAACCTACAGAAAAAGAATTTTTGTTAGCTGGTATTTTTTCATTATTATGCAATGGAGATCTCCATGAGTGATCCTTAAGAAGAAATTATGAAATTTGTAGTAAGGGCCTTCGAGGACTGACCTTTGTGAAATTTTTTTGTAAGAATGTTTGCATAGTGATTGTATGTGAATGTTTATTATTAGTAAAGTGCGTATATTTTTGTGCTCGGTGATCGTTTTTGGGTTTTCAGTAGACTCAGTGGGTTTTGCCCCGTGCTGTAATTTTTCATTAGTGTTTTTTCATTTTGATGTGAATGTAAAAGTTTGTTTGTAGTAGCGGTTAGGGTACCCGTCAACCCCCTAAATCCATCTTAGGCGGTTATAGAGCTCTGAGGCTCGTTCCCGAAGGTGACCCCGTTGGCGACAATTGTAACGAGTGGAAACACTCAGAGTGTAATGGGAGAGTGCATCGACCGCGTAACTCTGAGAGATGGGCGTAACGGGGGATGTTCTCCCCATGTAGTTGTGGCAAATAGGTGTAACGGGAGATACCCTCGACCTTGTAACTTTTGGCAATGGGTGTAACAAAAGATATGCTCGACCGTGTAGCGGGAGATGCCCTCGGCAGCGTAACTCTTGGCGATGGGTGTAATGGGAGAGATGCTCGACCATGTAGCCTTGGTGAATAGGTGTGGCGGGACATGCCCTCAACCACGTAACCTTGGCAAATGGAGTGCAGCGGGAGATGCCCTCCACTGCGTACTCTGGCGATGGGTGTAGCAAGAAAGTGCCTGCATCTCGTAACCATGGCGATGGGAGTATAACAGGAGATGCCCTCGACCGCGTAACTTTGGGGATGGGTGTAGCGGGAGAGTGCCTCTACCGCGTAACCTTAGCGATGCGAGTGTAGCAGGAGAGTGCCTCGATTGCGTAACTCTGGCGATAGGTGTAGCGGGAGATGCCCTCGACCCCATAACTTTGGCGATGGGTATAGCAAGAAAGTGCCTCGACCGTGTAACCCTAGCGATGCGAGTGTAGCGGGAGATACCCTCGAACGCATAACTCTAGCAATGGGTGTAGGGGGAGAGTGCCTCGACCGCGTAACCCTTTGAGGTGGGAGACAAAGCGCAACCGCAGTCTGTGGCGGGAGCTAGAGATCGATCATACCAACAAAAACAAACATGTTAGGTTAAATAATCCAAATCACAAGTTTAAAGTTTGAAAACCTGGTCCATCTCACTTGAGTGGTGAAGGCTGGTGACATATGGGTGATATCCGTTGGCCACCATGCTTTGGCAACGATGAGGACATGAGATGCCCATGATACCGAACAATCTATTCTGATGACAACAATTTAAGATGGTGAACAATGCTTGAGAGGAGAGGAAGCCGGTGTTTCATGCCACGAAGGTGTTTTCCAATGAAGTATATTCCCGAGATGTATAGACGCTAAGTCTTTGTGGAATCTCAAGGAATTTTGTGGGGAAAGTCTTCTAAAAATCAAATTTGTTAGTAAAAATAAAATAGCAAGTTGAAAAAGACAAACCAGAATAATTTGTCCTGATTGAGATCATTTGCTGCTGAATGATTTTTGCATTGGAAATTGTTTATCCTTGAGTACTTTTGTAGTAATGAAAACTCTTCGTCTTTGGCGAGTTCAATTTCGAGTCAATTAGCTCCCTTTTTTTTTCGAACTATCGCTAAGTAAAATTCATGCGAATGGCGTGAAAAATAGTGTATGGCGAGGGGCGCTCTGCATGGTGAGCAATTGGCGAGGAGTACCTCATGTAGGAGCAATTGGCGAGCAGAACTTTATGGGCGAGCAATTGGTGAGCAACACTGTGTGGGAGAGCAACTGGCAAGGAACACTCTATGCATTTCAATAACTGGCGAGCAACACTTCATGTGGTCAGCAATTGGCAATTGTCGAGAGGCACTTCGTGTGGGTAGCAACTGGCGACTAGCAGGCAACACCTTTGTGGCAAGGAAACATGTAACGGGCAGCAACTCGTAATGGCGAGAATAGCTGGTGAGGAGTTTCAATGGAATTATGACGACAAGTACTGTTTGGAAGGAAACTCACTGTGGCGAGGGAACATCTGCCTAGCAGCAACTTCGTGTGGTGACTTCCTTACTGGCAATAGAAATCTTCGGCAGCTCAGGTGGTTGTTGGCAGCTGTCTCGCCGGCTCACGAATGCCAAGTTTTGTGGATCTTCGGCAGTAGCGTGGTGCGCACCAGTGAGAAATAGAGAGGAAATTAAGTGAGATCTAAGACCACCAAGACGATGCCGGGGAGCTAGGTTTGTAGCTGCTAACAGCCTCATTAGCTCGTAAGTATTCGGCGGGTGGTGCTACCTGTAGTGTGTTGCCCGTGTCGGATCCAGCTCTGCTACCTTGCGAAAAGCATCTCCTGGGCTACAGAAAACGCCGGCAAGCCCAGTCATGGCCACCTCCCCGACGACAGACAACACCAGTGGGCTCAGTCGTGGCCACCAGTGGTCTCGAAAGTCCCTGGGCGGCTGATGGGTGATTTCCCGCACGCTCTTGGGCTCCTGACGGCGAGATACTGGCGGGGAGACCACTGTCGGCTCATTCCTGATGCTCGGCCTAGTGGTTGGGATTGTGCCGGGCCAGTCACCAAGGTGGTAGGCAACAAGCCCGCCATGCACAGCGAGCTCCGGTGGGGGTTGCTAGGGGTGGGCAGCAGGGCGGAGTCCGTCCGGCAGATGCGGGGGGCTGGGCCACCCGCCGTCATCTGCCACCAAACCCGAGGACGAGGGAGGGATAGGGGTGTCCCCCGCCCCGGGTTATATATATAATATATATAAATACATATATATTAAAAAAAAATAACCCAGGCATGAAACGGCGTCGTTTCATGCCTGGGTTTAATTTTATTAACCCTCCCAGGCATGAAACGACGCCGTTTTATGCCTGGGATTAATTGAACCCCCCTTCGAGTTCCACTTTCTAGAATCCTCTCTCTCTCTCTCTCGACTTTCAATCTCGACTCTCTCTCTTTGTGAATCCGTCGCCGTTGAGGGTGTTAGGAACTTGTAATCGCCGTCGCCGTCGCCATCACCATATTTCTTACCTCTGTCTTCATCTCTGTCACCGAAGGTAAGAAATCCTAAATTTAAAATTTAATTTTTTGTGATTTAGATGTTATTGAATGGAGATTGGAGGAATGATAGGGTTTAATCGGAGATGGAGGATGAGATTTTGTGAATTGTGTGCTGTAGAGACTTGATTGTGCATGTGGTTTGAATTTTTGATAGTTGATTATTGATGAATTCGTGTGTTTTTATCATTTTGAGGATTTTTTTTGTTTGCATTATGTAATGTGTGTGACACTGTGAATGTTAATTTGTGTCTAATTAATTCGGATTGGAGTCCTAAATTAATTTAGGGGTTTCAAAGAAAATTCCTAAATTAATTTGTGATTTCGGATTGGTTATTTTAGGGGTTTCAATCTTTGATGGTTAATTTCGGATTGCAAGGGGAGAGATTAGTTGGCTTACACTGTTAATTGCTAAATGTTTGTTGGTTTAAAAAAAAAATTTGTTTGATGTTTGAATCTTTGATCACAATGAATCAATGATCATTGATGTTTGATCTTACTTTTTCCAATAGCTTGGATGTTAATTAATTTAGGGTATTTCGAAATTTGTTAATTGATCATCAGGATGTTAATTGTTTGGCATATTACTATGTTTTCTATATTTTCAGATTTCTTGTTTGCTTTAGTTTATGGATATGCCAGCAGATTCTAGTGCGAGCTCTCCTTTTCAGGCCGAGGGCACCCCTATCCCTACCCTTCCTACTCATACCCCTACCCCTACCTCTACGGCACCTTGCCCCGCCCCCAAGCCCAGCAAAAAACCTGCTTCAATAGTTTGGAGTCATTTCACCAAATTAAAGGGTGGTGACCCAGGTAACCCCCAAGCCAAGTGTAACCATTGTGGAAAGATTTATGGGTGTCACTATAGGAAACATGACACCTCACAATTAAATGTGCACTTAGAATAGCAATGTAAAAAAAGTCTAATATTAAGATCACTACAAGAGAAAAGCCAATCTAGGATAGAAATTGGATTTCAAACAATGGCGGATGGGACTAGTGGGGGTGCAACTTTGAGGGGGCATACTAAGTATGATCCCGATAAGTGTAGAAGACACCTAACTCGTATGGTCATCATGGACGAGCTACATTTTCAACTAGTTGATGGGAAAGGGTTCCAAGCGTATTCTCACTACTTGGAATCAAGGTTTAATATTCCTTCTCGCCACACGGTGGCCAATGATGTAAAAAAATATTTTTACATTGAAAAAGAGACATTGAGGGGTCAATTGGTGGATCAATTTTGATTGTCTCACCACTGACACTTGGACATCGGTCCAAAATTTTAATTATATGTCTTTGACTGTACATTTTATTGATTGGAGTTGGACATTGCAAAAGAAAATTATAAAATTTTGTAAAATCACAGCTCATAAGGGTGAGACAATTGGAAAGGCCTTGGAGGCCGCAATAAAGGAGTGGGGATTGACCCGAGTTGTTACAGTCACAGTCGATAATGCCTCGTCTAATGATGTCGCATTGGGACATCTGAAGACCTATCTTAGAGAGGCAAATAAGACAGTTATGGGTGGTGAGTATCTGCATGTGAGATGTGCGGCACATTCTGAATCTGATTGTCACTGATGGCTTGAGGGATCTTCATGACTCGATTGCTCGAGTTAGGACTGCTGTGAGATGGGTGAGATCTTCTCCTTCGAGGTTGGAGAAATTCAAAGTTACTGCGAAATCTGCTGACCTAACATCTAAGAAGGGCCTTTGTACTGATATGCCTACACATTGGAACTCAACATTTTTTATGTTGGAGGCGGCCCAAGAATATAAGCTGGCATTTGCATTATTGGGTGACGAAGATATCCAATATGTAAAATATTTTGATGATCATGAGGGATTGGGGAAACCCGTAGATGATGATTGAGAAATTGTAGCTATTTTTGTAGAGTGTTTGAGGCTCTTTTACGATATCACCACGAAACTATCTGGCACTTTGTACCCTACATCCAATGTTGTATGTTAGCAAATATGTAGGGTAAAAGAAGAATTAGATGACATAGTTGGGGGTGGTCACATTAGGCTGCGGGAGATGGCTTTGATTATGAGGACAAAGTACGATAAGTATTGGGGAGATTTAACTAGGGCTAATATTTTGTTATATGTAGTTGTCATCTTTGACCCGAGGTATAAGTTGGATGGGACGATATTTAGATTGAGACTTGCGTACGAGCATGTATGGGCAGAACTTATTGCAGCAAGGGTTCGGGAAACCCTTGCTAGATTATTTGATGAGTTTACCACCCTGTGGGGTGATAATATTGCAGCACCTGCACCTACCCCATCAGCGTCAGGCTCACAGGTTCCAGAAGTCGAGGTTGGGAAAAGACGTAGAGTGGAGTGGGGTGAGAGGTATGAGCAGTCCCCCTTTCTCCGGAGTTCTGTAGAGGCTCAGTCAGAGATAGATATATACTTAGCAGCAGAGCTTCTACCATTTTCACGAGACTTCAATATATTAAGTTGGTGGAAGATGAATGCCGTGAAGTATCTCATCCTTGGAGAGATAGCCCGCACACTTTTGACCATCTCTGTTAGCACCGTAGCCTTAGAGTCGACCTTTAGCACCGGAGGGCGTGTATTAGATTTATTTCGGAGTTCATTAGCTCCTACCACTGTGGAGGCTTTGATTTGCACACAGAATTGGATCAAGGGAACTCCAATTCATGTTCCGGATGTTCTTGAGTATGAGGAGGTCGTCGAGGAGGAGGGTGATGATCAGCCTAGATCTGATATTTATTTTAAGTTTATTTTCTAATTTCTTATTTTAATTTATTTATTTTCATTTAATTGGTATTCATTAGTTTAATTTCAAATTTAATTGTTATAGTGATACATGAGACGACATCTACGGCTACTTCCGATTCAATATGACTTTGTATTAGACCTACCATTGCCATGGTTTGCACAATTTCTCCCTTAATTATTATTTGCATTTAAAATTTTGTTTCATCTTTATAACTTTATAATTCTAATTTGTTTTATGTTTAACTTATTAATATTTCAAGTTTTAGAACTTATTAACTTTTATGATCTTCATTTTCAGTCTCACAGCAGTCGACACAACTCACCACTCAGTGACTCACCGCCAAGACTCCACCCCAAAATTAAATTGAGAAGTTATTATTTTGTCAATTTACAATTAATCGTAATGTTGCTACAATAGTTAGTTGTACAATTTGTAATATTTCTTTCTTTTAGAGGAGTTTGTAATAGTGTAATAGTTTATTAGTTCTCTTAATTTGTATTTTGTATAATTGTAAACTACTTATTTTAGCTTAGTACCTTAGTGATGATTATTACTTAATTAGTTAATAGTTGAAACTTAGTATAATCTATATATTATATATATTTAAATTTAAGTTTTTAAAAATATATAAGTTAAATTATGGGCTTAAAATGGCCCAAAAACGAATTCTGGGCTATTTTTGGCTCAAAAACTGATTATGGGCCATTTATGCCCAGAAAACTATAGTGGACCAAAGGCCCAGTAGTGGGGTGCAGGGGTGCGGGCGGATGGAGGTCCACCCCCGCACCCCGCCCCCGCATGGACGGGGGCGGGGTACGGGGAAAATTTTCCACCCCCGCATATGCGGGGGCGAGGGGCGGGGGAGGGGTGGCCCCGCCCCGTAGGGGGCGGGTATCACCCCTAGGGGTTGCGCCATGTCTTCCCCACGCTAGCGCACGAGACCTGCACATTACGTGTCGTGCATGGTGTACGTCGCCTATGTAATTGGTGCACCTTCACAATGCACACTCCTGGGTCCTTCCTCAAACACAAACATATATATTATACATCTGAAATGTTTTTTTTTTTTTTTGCTGTAGTGTTAGAATGTAAACAATAACAAAAAATAACAAAGTTGAGGAAATCTTATCTGATGTTTTGATGACGATCTTGTGAGTGTAGAATTCACATTGTGCAAGGGTTGGCGGGCAACATATAATCAATGTATGTATTTGTTTATTTTTTAGAGTCAATCTCACGAACCAAGGAATCTGAACTTTTGTAGATGATCCCATAAGTTGAAGAATATCATTCTCCCAATTCCGGTATAGAGAAAAAGTCGATCCCACAGACAGCGCCAACTGTTAATGTCAAAAATTGCACAACAGATCGAAAAGGAAAAAAGAGTCATCCCCGACCCACGTTGGTGATTCAGGCTTCGATATAATGCTCTTCGCATTCATCCATATAATAAATAATAAATATGCAAATAAAAATAAATAAAAGAGAGACACAAGAATTTACGTGGTTCGAAATAAAAGTCTACGTCCAAGAGTTGTTTGGGGGCAAAATCCACTATAACAGGTGATGATTTTACAATGTCTCATGGCCTCACATATCACTCAATACAATGAGAGAATTTAGTCTCAGGAGATTCCCTCTAGAGAATTGGTGGTGAGTGCATGGAGAGAGCATGTCAGATTTGTGGAGGAGCTGCTCCTTATATAGAGTTTATTTCCTTGGAGTAATAGAGTCCAACTTGACTTGTGATACCATTCATTTTATAAGTCTGAGTTAACTTCTTTGTCTTATCTCTTTCTTGCCTTATCTATTAGTTTTATCTCTTCCCTTAGTGATATGTTTCCAGAGGGTTTGACACAATCAATTTAGTCTCTAACAATACATATATATATTATATATATATATAATATGCATAGAATTGGAGTAAATTAAATTCAAAGAGACTTTTTGGCTGTTGTATATATATTGATGCAATTACTATTTAAAAAAAAGACTATTTGTAACGAGATCACTGACTCATTTTAATAAGAAATCGTCATTTTGATAACAAATAAGTGTTTTTCATGTAATGAGTGTTGATATATACACAGTTAAATATATGCAGATTATAAATAATGTGTTATTATTCATGCACGGTTTATATATATACTTAAATCTCACTATTCTTTTTCAAAATAAATTATCCACTTAATTAGCAATTAGCATAGCTCTCCATTTTTTTTTTCCTTGAATATAGCTAATTTCCATCAATTTCTTTTGAAAATTGATAGACATACAACACTTTTTATACAAGTATGTTTTAAACCAACTTATAAAAATAACATCAATTTACGTAAATATTTTCATTATAAAATATAATTATATAAAAAGTCGTAAAAAATATTGTACATATATAATTAATTTTTATAGAATAAATTATTCATGTGCTCGAGGACTTTAATAATGTTGTAGTAGAATCTGTGTCCTTCACATATTCAAGTACTGCTATAGCACAACAAAAATGTCGAAAAAATATGTAAAAAGAAGAAGATTCTACTCCTTGTGCTCAATTTGGGTTTAAGGCTATCTTTGATAATTAAAATTAATTCTAACTCATTTAAAATTAATTATTAATAAGACTCATTATTTTTTTAATTTTACATAAAAAAAATTAAACATATTTCAATCTATTTTATATATTCAAATACATATATTAATTTATTTATAATCAAATACATCTCAATAAAATTTATAAAAATTATTATTTATTGATCAATTTAAATCATTGAAATCACCTTAACCAGCTGTAATCAACAGATTCGGATGCGACTAACAATAGAAAAAAAAAATGAAAGAATCTAGTCAAAGCTGATTTATCTTAGTCAACGCATCGGGAATTCGGATGTCATCAAAGCTCGACAAGATATTCTTTTGAGAGGCTTCCCCCAATTTAGCGGAATTTCCATAATTCTGTGTTTCAAATAAAAACATAATTTCTACACGAAAACCAAAAATCGAAGGTAAACAATAATTTTTTACCGAACAGATTAATTTTTATTTTTTAAAATAATAAATTTTAAAAATTAATAGATAATTACACGTCATCATAATTGTATAGAAGCTTGAAATTAAAGTACAGTATATATTACTTAAGTAAAAAGATAATTTTTTTTTTTTCAATACTCTCACAACAGAGAGTGATCAGACCATGTGAAATTTACAAATGAACGGGACATTTAAAAGACATTGGACAATTAACGTTTTAGATCGAATTAAAGAACATGAGGAACGTGCTACGTAGTACTTCTCGAACGACAACTAATTTAGAAAAAAAAAAGAAAAAGAACGACAACTAATTTAGAAGTGATCAGCTGGTGCCATTTTAACATTATTTTCATAATTACGAGATAAAGAAGCAAACTTTATTCACACTATTATTGAGAATATTAGTGAATGACATTGATCAAAAGAAGAATCACTATAATAAAACTATTTATTTGTGGCCAATTATCTGATCATGATGTTAAAATGATTTTTTCATGTCAAAATGACTTTATTCTCATTACAAATAGTCTTTCTCATCTCAAATATCTCGTCATAAATACTTAAATTTTTTTTAATAGTGAATCGAAGTAGAACATATATATAAATTTACATATATGTATATGTATGCATAATTTAGGATAATGATAAAGATTGAATTCCATTCCAAGCATTTGAATTATGCATAGAAAATGCAAGAAAATGAAAGACTCTTTATAAAAGAACATACTACTACTTTGCATGGCTTGATGTGGTAGTGCATGTCAAATTGATCAATAATAAGATCGTAACTGTTAATATTGAGATGGCATGCTAGCCTTGTTAACATATCATAAAAAGAAAAGTGCTACAATCATAAACAAGTGAAGCAAACTAAGGTAAAAGTTTCATGCGGAAAAAAGATGGATGACCCAATCTTTTGTGTCAAATATCAACAGTATCACTACTAAAAGTACTGAAAGCAAAATATATAGAAGAGACAAAAGACACATCTCTAGAGTGAAAGCCATAATTTGGTTGAAGTTGGAGCAAGTATAAACCTTCTTTAGCTTGTCCCCTCCCAATCGTCCTCCAATGTATGAGGTCTTGAATGAAGCAAGCATCATCAAGAAATATGAGACAAGAAGAAGAACTGGTCAATCTGCTTACCGACAAGAGATTAGAAGTAAAGGAATGGACGCATAGTACATTATGCATAATAAGAGTAGGTGACAGAAATATGGAACCTATATGAGTGACAGGGGCAAAGCTCCATTAGGTAGTTTGACAATGGTATTGTGAACAGGATGAGAAGAACTAAATAAGGATATTGAGTGGATCATATGATTTGTCGCACTAGTATCAATTATCCAGTCATGATAAAAAAAAAAAAAAATAGTGGTGGAAAAAATAGAATGTTAGAGGAGAGATTTACCTGAGAGATGGTTATGAGAAGAGAGAGATTACAGTTGCTGATTGGGGCGTATGAATAGATGACTCTGAATTAAGAAAAGCCAGAAGTTGTTGGCACTGTGATTGAGATATAGATAGATTTTGAGTAGAATTTGTGGAAGCAACTTGATGAGCAGAAGGAGTTGATGACCTTGCTTTAGATCAATATCCAGGTGGATATCCATGAATTTTTAAACATTCTCAACCGTGTTGGTATTTTTTTAAAATAATTATTAGAATTTATGAGATTTATTGCATATACGTTATTAAATCTGCTTTTATTCTCATGTTTTGCCAGTAGCCGAATCCTTTGGATAGTAACATTGGTTCTAATTACTTAATTGCCGTTATTACTCTTGATGGCTTTTTATAGCCGTTTACTTTGTAAAACGTTAACTGTCAAGTT
The DNA here is from genome assembly GCA_003123785.1 of Pterocarya stenoptera. Classification (NCBI taxonomy): domain Eukaryota; kingdom Viridiplantae; phylum Streptophyta; class Magnoliopsida; order Fagales; family Juglandaceae; genus Pterocarya; species Pterocarya stenoptera. Next base: position 19,117 of record QEOT01123912.1, on the reverse strand, counting down.
ATTTTGATTCCCAAAGTTGTCGTTTATTTCTTTATAGAAGAACATTGGCAAGGGTTTATTAAAGAGGGTTATTGAAGTTTGTTTGCTTTAATTGTTTCCGTTTCTTTGGTATTAACATGGCATTAATGAGTTGTTTAACATTGGCCATTTATTTCATTTTCCCGTTTACGTCGTTGTACTCCTGGGTCTTTTCTTAGTTTTATTATATATATTTATATGTTTAGTTGCTGTTCGGTACGATTGTGTGGAATATACTTTAAAGAAAGGAAGATAAGAAAAACAAACTGGTGAGAATATATTTTTTAGAGTACTTCCAGATAAAATAAATGTGTTCTTTTGGTGGAGTTTTGAGCTCAACCACTTGTGCAGAGTTGGTTCGGGTTATACGACGATCAGTTGAGCTGTTGTATCCTGGAGGAGCCAGGTCAAGAGGAATTCTGCTGCACCGGTTAATTTGAGACTTTGTACACTGTAGAGGGCTTGAATCTCCTTAAAGAGAGCGATATTTTCGTGCCTCGGTCCAAACTGGCGTTGTTTTAATTTTAATTTAATTGTAATTTTTATTATATTATTATATGTTTCATCAACAAACTGTGTGTCCTTGTAGTCCACAATGAGAACAACTAAGCCTCTCTTTTTGAACGAAATTCTTATTGCCAATGGAGGGCTTGCTAGAAGATTTGGAAGATATAGCAACAGATTGTATGGAAGGGAGCAAGCTGCAAGACAGATCCAATGTCATGCTGTCATTCTTCTTGAAGAACAAGGGAAAAAACCTTGTTAATTGGAGGAAGAGGCTCAAAAATTAAATCTAACCTCAGATATGAGAAAAATAATCATTCAACCCCGTCAGAAAACGCATCACATAATCTTGTCAATGTTGATCTAGCAGTGAATGTAATCCTCCATAGGAACATGTAGGTATCGGCCTATAATTGAGTAATTCATCCCATAATCTTTTCATTTGTGCAAAACATGCACTAATAGTAAGATTATCTTGCGTAAGAGAAGCAATTGCTTTCTGTAGCCGGAAAATTCGAGGTCTGTTGCCTTGAGAGAATCGTTCCTTGATATTGGACCACATTTCCATGACAGAATCGACATAAATCACACTTGCTACGACTTCTTTGGAAAGGGAATTCAAGAGCCAAGAACAAACCATATTGTTGCATCTGGTCCAGGAATGAAACAAGGGTGAAGAATTCAAAGGCTGCGAGATGGATCCATCCACAAAGCCGATCTTATTTTTTGACATCAATGCCATCAACATGGAACGGCAACAAGTGTGGTAATTATCACCGATGAGGACTTGAGTAACCAATAAGGTGTCGGGACTGTCACCATAATGAAGGTAATAAGGGCTTGATGCATCTTCATGAGGAAGATGAGTATCAGGGGAAACAGATGAGGAACTCTTGTTTTTGGCATGCAAAGAGAGAACAACTAATACCATGTAAAGAAGGAAGGGAAAATCTTCTTGTATTGCTCAGCTCACTAAAATATTACACGTGTCTTTTATAAACAGATAAAAAAGAATGGGAAAATTAAAATTAAAATTATTTTAACCTCTAATAAAAATATATAAATTCGCAAACTGAAATAACTTGATATAGTACGTTAAAGTTATTTTATAATAAAAGTAATTTTTCAAACTAACGTACTATATCAAGCTAAGTTAATTTGTGAATTTATTTTTATTTTTGATAATTTATTTGACATTTGATGATTTTGCATGTGGCAATGACGCCACATTTAATCTTATATTCTCTCTTTTAGTATTATAAATAAAATTCACACTAGATAATACAAATATCATTCCTATGTAGAAAAAAAAAATGGATGTGGTACGATAAATTATGAATTGTTAATATGCCTAAATATCCAATGTATACTTTTTATTTTTTTTCATTTAGGGTTTTGCTATCCATTATTCACTCCCACACCCCACACCTGACAACCTTTTTTTTCTTTTTTCATAGGGTGTGAGGTAGTAAATAGTGGCTGATAAGAAAAATTATTCTTTCATTTAATTGAACTTTTCCCCCCTTGAAACCCTTGTTGGGTTTTGATTTTTCATTGTAGGGGATCTATGTCAATTTGTTTTAATGAGATCTATATATAGAAATTGTGTTGATTACTTGATCTGAATGTTGGAATTGAGGTAGATTTATTGGAGAAGAGAGGTGAATTGGGGACAAATGAGGAATTGGGGAAAAAAATTATTGAAAGTAGGGGTGTAAGGAGTTCAATTTGGTCGACTGGGCTAAACTCTAGACCGGTATGTCTCGGTCCCATAAATTATGGACCGAGAAAATTCGATCCGGTCCCAAGGTCTATAAATTTTGGACTAGACCAGACCGAACTCCTATATATATTTTTAAAAATATTTTTAATAATTTAATATATTATTTTATATAACAATTATATAAGTTAATGATGTAATTTTCATCTAATTTATTATCATTGACTATATAAAATATTTTTTTAATGAGTTAGTTATATAATACACGGTAATAATTCACTTCATTTTAATTTAGTAATTTAAATAAATCTTTTTATTAATTTATTTTTTAAAAAAAATAAAAAATAAAAAATAATAATTAGGCCGGACTGATAGCTACCGGTCCAGTCTAGTCCCTATAGATGTTCGGTCTGGGGAAAATGATGGACTGGAAATTTCGATCCATCACCCCCCCGACCAGACCAACCGATTTACACCCCTAATTGAAAGGCTACAATTTTCATTGTATTTAGAAAGGGAAAATATATATTGGTAGAAGGTAGAATAATTTTCTTATAATAAAAAACAATAATAAAAATGATAAAAAAAAAACTATACCCATAAAGAGATTCTACAAAAATAAATTTATGAATTGATATAGTTTTATATAATACGTTAGATCTACTTTACAATAAATATAACTTTACAATATAATGTATCATATCAAGTCACGTCAGTTTGTAAATTTATTTTTGTAAAATATGTCTATGGATAAAACATTTTTAAAGAAAAAATAAGCATCGAGAGAAAGAAAGAGAGAAGCGCTGGCTCATTGAGTTCTGTTCAGGTCTTAGGATGAGGCTCTTGTTGCCCACCATTCATTAAAGATGATAAACTTGAGAAATATATGAACCATCTCCTTTGTTCATCCAAGATAGCCTGAAGGACGCAGAAAATATACAAGATAGCAGCAGCATGGCTCTCAGAATGTGGGCTTCTTCCACCGCCAATGCACTCCGAATTTCTCGTGCCTCCAGTTCCCATCTCTCCCCTGCATTCTCTCTCTCCCGCTGCTTCTCTACTGGTACTTTTTCCTCCAACTCTCTCTCTCTCTCTCTCTCTCTCTCTCTCTCTGTGTTTGAGAGTGCAAGTAAGGCTAAAAAGTCTGTTCTGACTTGAGCTTTGCTTCAAACAACATAAGAAATGCTAGGTTCTTTTAACCAGAGCTGCTTTTCTCTGCATACAAATGCTTTTCTTTCTTTCTGTATGATCATGTCATGAGGGTGGGAGTCAATCGATTTGCTTAGTGCTGAATTTTTGCAGTTTTGGATGGGTTGAAGTATGCATCTTCTCATGAGTGGGTGAAGCCTGAAGGCGCTGTGGCCACAATCGGCATCACTGATCATGCTCAGGTTATTCTTCTTCCCAATATCCCACTTCATTTTTTAGCAATTTTCTTCTGTCACCAGTGCATTATAACGTAAATGAGCCAAAATCTTGCCATTTTTTTTACACTTTTTTTGTCGAATGTCTTGGCTAGATAATAGCTTGTACTGATTACATCAAATATAGTGAATAAAATTCACAAATTACTCCATTGAAATTGAAATATGGGACTTGAACTTCGATTTGTTGCAGGACCATCTTGGAGAAGTAGTGTTTGTGGAACTGCCAGAAGCAGGTGGTTCTGTTTCTCAAGGTAGTAGCTTCGGAGCAGTGGAAAGTGTCAAAGCAACCAGTGATGTCAATTCCCCTATCTCTGGTGAGATTGTTGAGGTCAACACAAAGCTTACTGAAACACCAGGCTTGGTAATTCTTTCCCCTACCTCTGTTTTTCTTCCCCTGCATACACATTGGTATCATATATTTTAGATAAGATTCCATGGTTTGTTTCCTTGGCCACTTCCTTTGCTGCAAATGAAGCTGAGTTCTGTATGCCATTGTTTTAATGACACATTTTGTAATGCAGATCAATTCAAGCCCATACGAAGGAGGATGGATGATCAAGGTGAAGCCTAGCAGTCCATCAGAGTTGGAATCCTTGTTGGGTCCAAAAGAATATACAAAATTCTGTGAGGAGGAGGATGCTGCACATTAGAATTTTAACTTGCAGCAGGAAACATCTTGGATTGTTTTCTGCTACAAAAGATTAATGTTATGTTTCTTATGTTCTTATCACTTGTTGCTGTTTTTCACTATCAAATAACACAAAAAAAGGGGAAGGAAAAAGTTGTTCTCAAAGATTACAATGGTGCTGGCTCTAAGTCAGTCACATATTCATGTTTGTTTTCCTTTCAGCCTTTTTTCTGTCTCCCACTTTTGTTATTCTGCATCTTCATTTAACTAAGATCCCTTTCCCTTTCCCTTTCATTTCAACATTTTAATCTTTCCCTTTGTTCTTGACTTGGCAAAGGTGGGACGAAGATGAATATTTTCAGAAATTTGTTCAAAGAAGACTCTTGTACTAACAGAATAAAACATTGAAATGTTGTATTGCTGTGTTTGGATGTTGAGCTGAGTTAAGTTCTCTATGAATAGTAGTGAGTTGAGATGATGGAGTGAGTTTTGTGGGGCCCAGTTTAGATGTGTTTAGATGTTAAGCTGAATTTAGATGTATTTGGATGTTAAACTGAATTTAAATGTATTTATGTGAAGTTGAAAAAGGTTATGAGTCACACGTGTAAAGAGGGTTTGAGTTGAAATGAGTTTAGTGATTTGAGAGTTGGATATTTGGATGTTAGAAGAAGTCTAAATCTAAACCGAACTCATCTGAACTAAATGCAATCAAGTAACCAAACGAGCCATAATCAAAGCTAGAAAAAGAAGGGGGGGGGGGGGGGTGAAGTTGCGGATAAATGCTGCACTTCAGTGCATTCTTTACAGTTTTGTGAGCTCTGTGAATTGATTTATTGAAAAAGTTTTGCTTCTCTTTAGAAAAATATTGTACAAAAGGCATGTAATATAGCTCTGTTTATGTAAAATATGCGTATATGAGGCGTTAAAACAAATAAATAAAACTATTATTTTCTTCACTATCTTCTGAAATACAAGACTGTGGGATATGGGCCTCTTAATTTTTTAGCTCGGTATAGTCTAAGATATGCATGAAATTGCCCAAATCTTCACTTAAATGGGCTAATCGAATGCACCTAACGGCCCATTATATCGATGGTTTTGTGCAATCAACGATTCAAACCTTAAGAGGCAGATACTCATGGTCCTTTAAATTTGGACAAATTTCATATGAACTTGTGTTTATCTCTTCAGCCACTCCCCCCCAACCCCCACAAAAAAAGAATATTATGTGTATGAATGTGCTATCTAGTACGCATTCAATATATATTAACTGTAATATCCTTTGATTAAACTAATTTAGAGCGTCCAAATTAAGCAAATTAATTAATCTATTGGCACCTATCAAGAACTTAGGGGAAGTCCGGAAACATAGATGAGATATAAAATTCTAAAATTTTATCCTAGTTTCATTTTTAAACATCATTAAAATATAAAACATTTTTCAATTTCAGATATTCAATTTTTTCATTTAATCATTACCTAATAATTATTTAAACACAAAAATCAATATAATTTTTACAAACTTCAAAACAAAAATAATATTCAAATAATTTTTTAACTTTATAATATTTTTATTAAATTTTTTTTCCTCATTTCACAAAATTCAATTAAACATCTTAATTCAAACAATTTCACTACGATTCACAAAATTATGAGATACTTCAAGTAGATTTAGATAACTTATGAAGTTACAGTTCTTCTATGTACAGTCGCTACATGCAGACGGCGTGCAGTCGGTCAGGCCACGTCAACTAAAGAAAAAATGAAAACGTCAACTGCGGTTACTGGAATAACACATGAAACCCATGAAATAGAGAGGGTAAGATACCCATGAAACCCATTTCACTGCGGATGGCCCGATTCCTTTCGTTTATCGTTTTCTTACAGTAAAGACAAGCAAGTTACACAGAGAGAGAGAGAGAGTGAGAGTTGCAAAACTAGATTTTCCGCTTTCTTGGATAATTTCTACAATTGGGTATTATTATACCATTTCAATAAGTGCCGAGATGAATTGTAGAAAATTTCTACAATTGGGTATTATCATACAGTTGGGCTATATGAGAATCTGAGATGTCGAGAATGAACAAGTGTCGAGATGCCGCGGAGAGAACAACAAGTGATTGAAGAAATCCATCTGTCGCGGGAATCTCACCAAGAAAGGCATTTGACGAGAGGTTCAAATATTGTATACGAACCAAGCTGCTGAAACCTTCAGGAACATCCCCAGATAAGTGGTTATCTTCTAGAGCAACAACCTGCAGGCTTGGTCAGCTGGGTTTTAATGCATTCACAGGCATAGTTAAGCTGCCAAATGGGAAATGTTTAAGCGTCATGGAGGTATTGAAACTTAAAGAGAATCAAATACATGGTCAGCTTCCGACGTGGTTGACCAATGTGACGACAATAAGGGTAATGGATCTTTTTGGGAACTTCTTTTCGAGTATGCTACCGGTTGAGATTGGCAATATTTTGAGGTTAGAGGAGCTTAGAGTGGCGAATAATTCACTCACTGGCGAGGTTCCTAGCGAGATTGTGAAATGCAGTTCGTTACGGGTACTTGATCTTGAAGGGAACCGATTTTCGGGTTTGGTTCCTGGTTTTTTTTGGAGGACTAGGGAGCTTAAAGGTGTTATCTTTAGGAAGAAATAAGTTCTCCGGTTCAATCCCACTGGAACTTGGAAGGCTCTCCGAGCTTGAAATGTTGAACTTGAGCGACAACAATCTCACAGGGAATGTACCGAAGGAGATAATGCATCTGAGCAATTTGAGTGCTTTGAATCTTAGCAACAACAGGCTCTCCAGAGAAGTCTTTGCGGGTTTTCAGGGAGTGTTCCTGCAAGTGTTGGGAGTTTGATGAAGCTAGCAGTTCTTGACTTGAGTAAAACAAAACCTGTCCGGAGAGTTGCGAGCTCTTCGGGTTAATCTGAGATGCCAAAACGTGAACAAAGGCTACTGAAATTTATCACAGCAGGAACAAAAAGTGCCGATAGCACCAACCCAGAAAATAGAGATAAAAAACAAGGAGCTTGGACGTTGGGTTCACCGAGAACAACCTAGAGGATGCCGACAGAGGGGGCTTCGTTGGAGAGAAATTGCTTGAGGGTCGAAACACAGAGAGGAGCGACGACGGTGCTGGAGGCGGTTGCGGATTGAGACCTCGTAGCTGGAGTTGGCGGCAGAAGCCACGGTGGGAGACCCGATGGCAGTGCTGGAGGATGGAAGTAGATCAGTGGCACTGGTTTCAGCGCGGCGGAGTCGTCCATAGAGGGTGAGAGGGAGAGAGATTTTAAGGTTCAGTTTTCAGTAGAAAGGCAGAGGCTGACGGTGGTCGCGGCATATACCTCTTCGCAGAGGCTTAAGGTGTAGGCTATGGACGTACGTTGTCTGTGTCTTTCCTTAAAGAAAATGGAGAGAGAAAGAGGGAGAGGTTGGTTGGAAGAGAAAGGAGAGGGCTCGGATGCGAGAAGATAAATTGAAAATTTTGTAAGAGAAGAACAAAATTTAGGAGAGAAGGAAAAAAAAATACTGAGGTGGCTACGCCGATTGCAAGCCGTTTACAACATACGCTTGCAAATAGCATTTTTCATGAAGTTATTATATGTCCAAACTCTAGGGCCTAAAGCAATAGAGAGATAGATATATAATGTGGGTCTTACAACGTTTATAGCTACTCAAATGAATTTCTCTAATAGTATTCCAATAAATATTGGAATGTCTGCTTCATATATCTATTTCTTCTTCATTCTAGATTCTAGATCTAGTGCATATTCGGATAAAGCCATTAGGCATTCAAATCCCCAAAACTCTTAAGTCTAGTTGGATTATTTCCGCTCAACATGAAGCCAGCCAATATGATACTTAGGTCTCGTTTGTTTTTGCAGATGAAATGAGTTGAGATTAAAGTTAAAAATTGAATAAAATATTATTAGAATATACTTTTTTAATATTATTTTTATTTTAGAATTTGAAAAAGTTGAATTGTTTATTTTATTTTATGTGTAAATTTAAAAAAATTGTAATGATTAGATGAAATGAGATGAGTTGAGAGGAGTTATGAAAACAAACGAGGCCTTAAGTACTCCTTATTTTCAAAAATCTATTCGTTTGCATTTTGAGGCTTCATGTTGTTAAATGGATTCAAGTATATTTTCTAAGCATAATGCATGAGCATGTAGTTCTTAACAGAAGTTATATATATGCATATATATATTTATATATACTAGTAGAAGATGTTACGTGCTTGAGGCACCTATGCCCAATTGAATGTTTTCTATGTTTTTATCTCATTAATAAGACACCTCTTTAATCTACAGAATTTTCACAAGTAGATAAAAAAAGTTACAAATTTGACTAAAATGTAATTTTTTTCTTTCTTTTAGCCAATCACTCATTACTTGAAATCTATATTAGATTAGTTATCACACACTTTATAATAATAAAATATTATTATTCTTTATTATTAATATTTCTTCAATTAAATTATATAGATGAACATTACTTATATTATAATTTTTTATAGGATAAAATTATTGCATTATCATTTACTTTGGACGATGCATGATGGATGCTTTGATCTGTCATCGTGAGCTACAGAGAGTGAAAGAAAACAAAGAACATAAGAAATTTTGTACTTTCTTTCATCTCCTATAATCTCTTACCCAGCAACCAAACAAAGAAAAGCTAAAAGAAATACCTTACGGTTAGAAAACCTTTTTTTCTCTCTTCTCACATTTCCAAGCAAGCAAACAGATCAGGAAAAAAAAACCAAATGGCTCTAATGAACAACTAATCACTTCACATAGTATCTTAAAGCTGCAGAACTGGACACGCAAAAAGTAAATCACAAAAATAAGTACAAAACCGTAATAACCCAACCACACATGGGCATAGATGGAAGAAATAAAGTGTCAAACACAGATCACTATTCATTCTTGTTCATCCGTTCATAGGCTCTTTTAAGTATAAGGAGATATATATATATATAAAAGCTAGTTGATGTGAAGATTAAATCACTTATTATAATTGACAAAGAAAAAAAGGGGGGGGGGGGGCAAATATTGTAAGATAGAGAATCCAATGATGCAAAGGAATAGATGCAACTGATCTGATTTCCTTCGTGGGATGACCTAACTGATCATGATAAGGTAGCTCATGGTCCTGGACATATGGCTGGCTGGCCTGCAGTGACGTTTCATGTCTTCACTCTTCATCTCTATAAGTAAGTGGCTAGAAAAGTCTTTGTCTTCCATCTGGAGTTAAATTATAATTGTTAATTGAAAAGCTAAAAAAGCATAAGCACCATGTTTCTAATTCCATGGCGCGCTCAAGCTGTATCCAAATTGACATTACCATAATATATAATACCTATGGCCAATATTCTCTAGTACTCTTTGGACGATCCAATTTCTTAATTAATTAATTAATTAAATTAGGCCCACAGGAAGGTGGTATATCCTTGGTTATTCATCATCCTCGCATGCACGAATGGACATCATGTGAAGGTTTAGCTAGGAGACAGGTTGAATTTTCCCACTAAGATAAAGTTATGAACTGTTCCTTATGGGCAGTGCTCAATCTTATCCCGTTCTCTGATCATTCCATGCATGTCAAGAGACAGATCATATGGGAGAGATCGAGATCATCGAGCTTTCGGCCGGGATAGCAGATCGATATTAAAGCATGGAGAAAACTGGAGTACTGGAAAATATTAATATTGCAGATCAGCTACTCCGTAAATGATCATCAGATGAGCTCTATTTATCATGAAGCTGATCATGATCAGCCAATCCTATTTTGCAGCATGTGTACAAATACATACATATATATATATATTTATAGACTTTGTGGAATGACCTAACTGATGAAAAGATAGGTCAAGGCCGCCGACGACATGTGAATTGTGATCATGCTCGTATACCCTCCTAGCTGCATCGATCTTAGTGGCTAGAGAGATCAGGCGCGCACTGTCTACGTTTACCTGCAAAGAGGACCTAAATCATTGTTAAATATTAAACAAAAGTAGAAGGCTGAGCAGCATCATGTAATGTTTTGTTTGAGGGTTAATCAAGCTGTATCCAAAACTGGATTTGCTGATCTAACATAAGATCATGTGCATGATCTTTAATTAGCTTAGCTCGCTAGTGCTCTAAATCCATTATCTAATTATTATTTCCCAGCTTGCTCGATCGATGTTTATTACACATGGAAGAAGATGCAGCTAGCTGGTAACATTAACTATATATCCACCTCGATTCTCCTCCTCCTCCTCTTGCATGAACGGACACCACCATAGATTTTTATGAAAGATTAATAAGTTTAAACAAATAGGGTTAGATTTTCGTTCCTAGTGGCTACCAAAGTCATAATTTACCAACCATATATATATATTGGTCATTCTATTAATGATGAATTCCCTTGTAATCTTGATCTTATTAATTAACTATATGACCTGATTCATGATCTTGTAATTATTATACATCTAACATGACATGAACGATCGAAATACTATTGATAAGGGCCGGGTTGGTGGATTTTAAACGTCCACAGATCATACAAAATGTGTGATATATATCGATGACTAGTGCATGCATGATACGTGAATTCGAAGATTAATGATTATGGGATTAAACTAACAGTGATCAAAGGTATTTTGATTGACTATATATCTGCTTTTATGGTGAAAGAGGAGATCAAGGATCTTTTAAAGAGCTCATGGAAAAGTGGGGGCAGATCAAAGAAGCTGAACGACCAATGAATTTCTACAAGTATGCCTTAGCTTTAACGATGAAAAAAAAGCTAGGGTTATTGTCTCCATCATTAATATATTTAGTGATGATACAGCTGCAATTAAATTCATGATCATTTATTCAATCAAATCATGTACATGGTTATTCCAATCAATTAAATTTGGTCACGATGTTGATCTTTTTTACTAAAATGAGTGGGATCTGACTCGCATTACGTATATATACACACACACACACACACTAATTACTTTATTATACAGAATTGAAAAATATTGGAAAGATGATCATGATCGGCAGCAATGGAAAACATGGTACAAGCCATCCCCGGCCAGGAGCACACAAATTAATAATTAATTAAGAAGAATCATCAACATCACTTTTTAATGTGGAAGATTAAATGCACCTAGTGTATGCGTGCGTAAGAAATATCCAAAATGGCCTATCATGATCATGTGGTATTGTTGTGTTGATTGATAAGTTCGTGCAAGGGCATATAATACGAGCAATTGCGTTTCACCATCATAATATTATTAGTTAATACTAATTATGTTTAATTCATCATGTTAATTATTAAACATGGCTAAAGTGATTTTCATTCAAATTAGTTTCTCTCCAACTTGCAGTTTGTTAATATATATTCCTTGAGCTTAAGGTGATGGGAAGAGGTAATTAAATTAATTTTATTATTTATTTTATATCTTAACACTCCCCTGAAGTGTGGGCCAGACTCTCTCTCAATGAATAACTAGCCCAACACGTGAAATATTTAATTAAATGGGTAGAGTGTAGAGTCAGGATTCGAATTCAGGATATCTGCTCTAATACCATGTGAAATCACCATTTATCCCAAAAACTTAAACTAATGGGAATAGGTGGATTTTATTATTTATTTTATATTTTAACACTAAGTAAGAGAAGCATTTTGCTTTAATTTCTTCATGATATAATTAATCCATGTAATAATAATTAACATTAATATATGTGAAGTTAAATATATAGTCGAGGTTTTCGATCCATGATGTCATGATACAAAGTTTAATGGGAATATATGTAGCACGTGTGGCACTACATCAGTTGAGACTTGAGAGCTGATTTCTCTAATGCTTGTTTATGTTTAAGTTTAAAATTTGATGTTATAAGATTAAAATTTACATGGTATATCAAGTGTTATTTTAAAAATTATAAGTTCATGTTATATCAAATGTTATATTAATTTTATGTTATGAGATTAATAGACATGAATAATAAGATTTTAATTTCATGTTATATTAATTAATAATTTAACATATAATAAATATAAAATTTTAAAAATATATATATACCGGTTCGGTTCAAACCTGCTTTCAAAATATAAAAACTAGTATTGAACCGGTTTCAATTCTTAAGAACCAATTATGAACCGGATTTCCGTCGGTTCAATCGATTTTTTGATTTTTTTTACACCCCATACATAGCAATATTTTGAGAACAAAGTGAAAAATATAAAGGAATATTAATATCCAAGCCATTCGATCCACTCATCTTGATAGAAGGGATTAGGGTTTACCCTGATCTTCTATCTTCTCAACGCGCGCTTCATGCAATATGCAAGTTTCATCTTTTTGTTACAAACTTCTTTTTTTTTTTTTAATTAAAAAGAATACGCACAATCCATAAATATTATATCTAACATTTATCTAAATTTAACAAGTGAATCCATCTACGCTGGCATTTTTAAATTTCCACACGTATTAGTTAGTGCAGAGTACTACTCATGATCAGCTCACAGATAAGCTATAGCCCCCACAAGCCCAAAAAAGATTAGAAAAGCATATATGCAGCCTAGCTATCAATGTATCATGACAAGATATTTGATCATGATTTATTAAGGAGTAGTTTAGATTGTGATACACTCTCAATCTATTTCATCTTATCATTATAATTTTTTTAAATTTTTATATAAAATATAATAAATAATTCAACTTTTTTAAATATTAAAATAATAATAATATTTTATTTAACTTTCATCTAAAACAATCTCATCTCATCTCATCTCATCTCATCTCATTTTATTGTACAAGTATTTAATTAATTCACGACTCCCGTACTTGGACTCCTTACGTACCGGCCAGGTGCGTGTATATATATATATATATATATATATTTATGTATATATGTATGTTGTATTTTACAAAAGTGAGTGATCGATGTTGAAGATAAAACAGTACCCGCCATTAACAAATTATATAGATATAAATACCTCAATTAATGGTCATTTCCTAATTAATTAATTAGGTGTACGTACGTAAGGATCATCACGATTACGTACTACTGATTCATAATTAATAATTAGTGGGAAATTATATAACTTTTAAGCTTTGAAATGAGATAATTAAGAATTATTATAAGCAGTTAATTAGTACCTAATTAATTAATTAATTAATTTGCTTCAAAAGTACTTATAATTAAAACTATCGATTCATCTTCCATTAAGTTGTAGATCATAGAATATCATAGATCATAGCCCACTGCCATTTTCTTTTCCTAATAAAAAAAAAAATTACTTTTCTCTAAGGCAAGGGGCAACGATGAATATAGAGACAAAAGTACTCTTCAATTAAATACAGGGCACTATAGACGTACTTGTCCCAGCCTGCCAGGTAAGAAAATTGCACTTTAATTACATAGTACATTTTTTTTTTTTATGCTATTCTCTTCTTTAGATTTAAATGCTGCATTTGGTGGCCAAGAAAATTGTGGAATAAAATGGGCAGGTAATTAGAAAATGTGGATAATAATTACCACCATTTTAAATCAATCTGGATATTGATACATGAGATTTATTATATATCAACTACTATTTACTCTCACATCCTATATTTATAGATTTTTCATAGGGTGTGTGGGTATTTTTCATAGAGTATGAAGGTATTTTTCATAGAGTGTGAAGTGTGGGCTAGTGAATAATAACAGATGAGAAGAATTTTTCATTAATGCATATATGGCAATATTAGTATTTCATAATGAGAAATTAATACTTTAGCCACAAAAGAACTTTATTATAATTATAAACGCACAAATTAAAGTGTCTTGATGTAATACGTTAGATTGTAAAATTATTTTTATTATAAATTAAATATAATAGATCACATGAATCTACATCAATTTCTGAATTTATTTTTGTTAAATCTCTTTATGACTGTAGCACTTTATTTCCTTCAGAATTTTTATATATCCTGGTGCATTTTGATACACAAAATATCTCATCTCATCATTAAAAATTTTCCAAATTCTCATATAAAAATATAATAAACAATTCAATTTTTTCAAATCTCAAAATAAAAATAATACTAAAACATTATATTTAACAATATTTTATTCACCTTTTAACAAAACATTTTATCTTATCTCATCTGAACTGTGTTCCAAACCCACCATTTCTCAGCTAGGTTAGGCGTATGATAAGTTCTTACAACAAGATCAAGATGGGGAGAATCTAACCCAAAATTCTGACCAGAACTTTTCTAAACTTTAATTTTATGGTACATCTTGTCTTGCTAAAAGAATTATTCTGCATTTAGAATTTTGGAGAGGTTTAAGATAAACTTTGATGCTAGCTAGCTTCTTGATGCATGGTTTGATCAGGAAATAAATGATGCAATTTTGTGGACAAATATGGGAACATGTTTCATTGAGAATCGACAGACAGGCCGCTAGCTAGGGGAATATCTAAAGCACATTAAGGACATTAGCATATATTAACTTATGCGCTGTCTTCCAAATTAAAGCATGCATGTACATCGTGTCCGAATACAGATCATCAGTAGTAGAAGATCATCAAAATTAACGTACGAGTATATGTTTAATTTTGTGCATGATCAGACGCATGATCAATCGATGAAACTAAATATCTAAGCTAGCTAGGTTCGAGCTAGGCATAAAATAATGATGAAATAAATAAATATTATTAGCTTTATAAATACCTCAACATGACTTATCGACTAAATAATTGTACATAAAAGTGCTTTTAAAGACACCTTCGGATCATGAAAAGCTAGCAAATTGGGCATATCGAGGATATATTGTGTGCGAGAATGTCTTATATAGCAAGTTGTGGTAAAGAAGCGTATTATTTGTTCATAATTCAACATTCAGTTCTCTAATAATTGCATCAATTTATAATGAAAGATCGATCAAAAACTCTGCATGTAATCTCTATCTTGTATGTCATGTAGTGAAATGAGCATATTAATTGTCATGTTGGAATCCTATCCTTTCTAATAATTGAGCCGGAGAGATACATATAAAATATTGTTTGATGCAAATCTTGAGAAAATATATATAATTAAATAATTAATTGATCCTTTATTCCATAACATGATGATCAATTATTTCTAGAATCATCATCTTGTTACTGTTTTTGAGAGTAAACTAGCTAGGTTTATGCTCGATCTAGAAAAATATGCATGCATGCCGTTCCGAATATGCTGAAATTTTGTACGTACAATTGATGTGTCATAAGCTGAAAGAAAACCTCGAATTACTATTGGTGACAAATTAATCTCGTCGACACTCCCATTAATTTCTATCTCATTCTATATATAAACATGCAAGTTGATTCGCAGGACTTATAATTAAGGATTTTCCAAAGACATTTAAGAATTGATAGGGCCTTAATGGTACTGAATAATTAAGAGCTGATCGATATATATGAAGTTCATGTTCAAAATTAGACAATAAATTATAGGATACCATTCTCTTATTAAAAAAAATGTTTAAAGTTGAGACAGGAGATCTCAAAATATTAACATGATACAATATTAAATCTGTATATCTGAATGACTTATTCGAGAAGCTTTTATACAAGAGAAATGTTTTAGCCACAAAGAAATCCTATAAACTAACGTGGCTTAATGTTGTATGTTAAATTGTAAAACTATTTTTACTGTAAATTAGATCTAACGTATCATATAAAGTCATGTTAGTTTTTAGATTTACTTTTATGGGATCTCTCTTTGGCTATAGAACTTCTCTTCCTCTTCCGTTTGCGACCCTCAAATTCGGATAAGAATATCTTGATCCATATATAATTAGTGAGGAATTATATGCATCAGTTACTATTCACTTTCACACGCTACACCTATAATTTTTTTTTTATAGAATATGGGGCGAGGCACTATTTTTCTTAGGATGGAGTGTGAAGTGAGAATAGTGACTTATGAAAAAAAAAATTTCATAATTAGTACTCACTTTTTTCTTCTTTTCCTACCCACCTAGCTATCTGGCCCCTGGGGGAGGTGAGCTCAGTTACCCCTTCCTTCCATCGCTTACCAATGAAGTGTTACCGATCAAGTGGTAAGCGCCGGTCCACAACCACGAGGGAAATCTCAGCTTAGCATTAATGCTCTTTTTAAGGTTGTGTTAAACTTTCAAATATGTAAATGTGAAAGTCCCCCCCTGCGGGCGGAGCAGCGGAAGTCTCATCTTAGCATTAATGCTCGAGTCAGCTACTTTGCGCCTAGCCCGCTCACTTTGACTGCAATTTTTTTATTTATTCATATTTTTAATTTTTTTAAATATTTTAAAAAATATATATATATCAATATACTTAAAATTATTTTTTTAATTATTAAATAAAAATAAAAAATAAAAAATAAAATTTATTTTTTGAACAGTCAAATAAATCGATAAGAATTGGTGGACAAAGTAACTTTTTTTTTTCCCCAATGACGTTTTAATTAAATAAAATGAATTTATAAGGTTGAAAGACTTTCCAATCCCTTTTCAGCCAAACAAATTGCTTCTTAATTGGTAACATGATTCGGCAAGTGGGTTTCCTACTTTATATCTCTAGATCTACACCGTCCATCCCACACCCTTTGCTCTATTTATACCACCCCACTCTCTTCTTTGATCATCACCACACGCTCCTCTGTTCACTTCCCCTGCATTAATATCTGCACAACTCTTCAACAATGGCTTGCTTAGAGTTGTGTAAGGAAGTAAGTAAAAGTCTCATATTCTTCTCTTGGTCTCTCTCTCTCTCTCTCTGTGCACAAAGTACCTTAATTTTATGTCATTGGATGTCATATTATTCTTTAAGATTTTCTTGTTTATACGACAAGAATTGTACGTAGTTGCATTAATTCTTGCAATATAGAAAAGCTGTAGTACTGTGATGATTTCGATAGTAACATCGATTGTAGTTTGGAAGTTTTACTAATTATTTCAAGAATACGCAGGTTAAATTCAAAGAAGGGCAAGAAGCATGCACTCTTGATGGAAGTGTTGATTGGGATGGCCGCCCCGCAGTCAGAGCAAAATCTGGAGGATGGGTTGCTGGAATTATCATACTTTGTAAGCTTTCTAGACATGATGACTTCTATCGAAAATAATTCCGGGATGATTTTAAACAAACAAGATTTCTTAGTTTCATTGCATTGCATATAGGATTTCTCATTTATTAAACCAGTTTATGTACTGTGACGAAACCCTTTTCAATGATCCCATCTTCTCTGCAGCCAGAGTACTATATATCCCTATATCTAAAAATATACCAGAGAATCTTGACTACGTACGTAGTTTTTACATTGCTCTCTCTCTCTCTCTCTCTCTCTCTCCAAGATCCTCTGCCTGCTCCACTAGAAAATTAAGAGGTCCAGCTAGCTAGCCAGCTCCCTTGTATTATGGATGCATGATGGCGCCATTGATGCGGCATATCCATCTTGTTTCTATTGCTTAATCCCAACGCGTTTCAGAATTTTACATGCTGCCATATCCATGCACACATATATATCATGAATACCAAATACATATAAATATATCACGTGTGTGTAATTGTTTGGTGTAAGCCATTTTCTATAATTTTGGCGGCGCTTTTAGGAACAAGAACATGATACATGACTAGCTCGAAACTTTCAAAGAATATAGTGAGGTTTTTGTCTCGATGTAACATATTTAGATAAGCAGTAGTTATGAGAAGAGATTTGATAAGAGCTCATCGATATATACCAAATTCCCGGATAAGGCCAGTTCTATAAATGAAGATTTGGGTGTACTTATTATTAATTTGGCACTGAAAACCTAACCATGTGTTGCACACTTTGTGCCTGAGCCTCACCACCCTACTTTGAGAACTAAAGGACATGCCTCTCGATCACAGAGAGAGAGAGAGAGAGAGAGAGAGAGAGAGAGCATGGATCGATGCATATGAAGACGTGCTTGACACGTAACGAGTACTACTGCTGGATTTTGCATGATGTGGGTCACTTCCACGCTATTTGGCACAAATTTGCATGGGAAATGAAAATAGAAGCCAAGCCCACATTATCTCCCGTGACTTCAGCACCTTGGCCTAACCACTTGTCAAAAATAAAGGGTAGAAGCTAGGAAAGCTAGAGACAAAAGCTAATATTTTTAGTGCTTGGTCAGTCATGATGGTGATCTGGTCTGTGTCGATGTGAATATATAAAAAAAAATAAAAAAAATAAAAACGATCACATAGGATGAGAAAGGAAAAACGATTTATATCGTATTAGATTGTGCAAAGATTTGCATATTCTCTTTTAAAAAAATGAAATTTTTTTATACCTGCATTAAAAAATGATAGAGCTCACTTTTTTTTCCAATAAAAATATGTGAAGACTGCATATTTTAAGACTATATATAACATTACTCAATGAAAAAATTTGTAACTTAAATTTTCTTTTTAATTAGTTATCTTGTCAGGAGATCATGATAGAGAGTAAATGGTTTGACCTCTATTTTTTTTATTATAAATTTTTATCTGATCTACTCATATATATACTTACTTATACGTACGATAATACATTTTAGATCATGATTTTATACGTCGATTAGTTAAATAAAAAGTTACTTAAATTTTAACTTGAAAATAATAAAATTTAAGATGAAAAATAAAATTTCTCTTAATTAACTTTTATTACTGGAATGACTCATGATCATTTCCTCATGTGATAGAGTAGTGTACGTTTTCTTTGGATCATGATCATCATCATGTGTCCTGTTTCATTCAATCTTTGTAAAATATTCTTTGATAGCTTGTACGTCTAAAGTTCGAAGTTTATGGGGTGTA
>QEOT01123911.1:65563-102449 GCA_003123785.1 Pterocarya stenoptera | reverse complement strand
TTGCGGCATGGGGGCCATGGGCATGGGTGCATGCATGGGCGTGCACATGGTGTGATTGCGGCTCATGGGCACACGCATAGGCGTGCGCAAGATGGGGGTGGGTGTGCGCCTGGGGGGCGTGCGCATGGGCATATGCCTGGTGGAAGTGCTGCTTTGCGTGTGCATGGGCGCGCACATGAGTGATGTATGGCGCCTGGGTGCGCGCATGGCAGTGCAGCATGTGTGTGTGCGCAGGGCCAAGCAATGCAAGGGAATGCGCATGGGCGTGCGCATGCCTGGCCATGTGCTGGGCTGCGCACGGCCACTAACCTCACTGAGCCTATGGCCTGGCGCATGCTTGGGCGTGCTCATGACCTGTATGCTGGGTGTCCCGTGCATGTCAAGGCACGGGCCAAGGCTTGCATACTGGGCGTCCTGTGTGTGACAAGACACGGGTCAAGGCATGCTCGTGGCATGATCAAGGGACATGTCCCCGAAATGGCTTGGACATGTGTAGCACTTCTAGAAGTAATTTTTACATGGGGGTCTAACAAGCCCTCTTGACTGACATGCATGAATCAAACGTCGAAGTTCCTTACATCAAGGATACAAATGATGACTCCCCAATTACCGAGCAATGCAACTTAATTTTGTTGGAGAATGGTGAACTGTTAGCTCTTGTAGACAATAGCCATATTTCAGTGGATATGAACTACTAAGATGTAGTGGATGTGCCTTTGATCATTAAGGGTGGAAGCCTACAGGACCATTGGACGTTCTGCAGCCATGAAATTTTTGTAGAGAATCTCATATGATACAACCCTTTTTTTTTTTTCTATAAACTTTGTTTAGGCAAGTAATAGATGTAGCTACTGTTGTAATATGTAGACATTGTTGTTGTTCCTTGTTGAACATTTTCTTGCTAGTAAAGAGTGTTAAAGTTTTGCTCTCATGTGAATAACAGTCCCCTTATTGAATTTAGCTTCTTGATCTCTTTATGAATAACATATTCCAGGTTCCCTTATTTTCTGTCATAGCCAATTTGGGTTTTATGGGTACAAGTTTCCAAGTTCTTTTTTTCTTTTTCTTTTTTCTTTTTTTTTTTTCTTTTTTCAAACTGGGTAGTTCCAAACACTAACTAGGAGATGCACAAGCAACCCGAAATTTATGTACAGCAAGACTTCCCAACAATATTTTTGTAGCAAAGATCTTTACTTGGATTATCTAGTACAAAAAGCAAAGTTCCATTAGCATACAACAAGTGTTCTTAATCAGTGCCAATAATTTGCTAAAGAGATAAGGATAACATAGCAATCGGTCATGATCATTGTACTTATTTTTACAATAGATTTCCAATAGATTTCCACCAGTAAACAACACAACTTACATAACCTAACAGTTTCTTTAGATAACCTAACCCATCCATTACATAACATGTCCGAGTGGTAGAGTTTTATTAACAAACGCAAACCAACATTGGGAATTCACTTAGATCCTATTAAATAACATGAAATAACTATGGCAAATCCCCAATATACATGAAGTAGTGTGCGTGAACACTAAACTTCTACTTGTTTCATCAGAAGATCGATTTGATCATCATGGATAGCCAACTCCCTCTTCTCAATCTCATCATTTCTCTTGTGAAGCATCATCTCTCTCTTCTCAATCTCATCCTCTCTCGTGAAGATTTGAATCAAATAAGTCATAGATGCACTTAATGCATTGTTATCTGCAGCTTGTGACACCAACAATAGAAGTTATTGAATTTTGAAAGATAAATAAACCTGAGAACAAGTATAGTAATTGTTGAAGAACAAGTGGGTTTAGGAGATGGGCTTCTCGGCTTGTAATTAGCGATAGATGGTACAAAATGATTTTAAATCAAAAGATTAAAAACTAACTGGAATTATTTAAATCAAAAGATTAAAAACTAACTGGAATAAGAAACAGATAAACTCTCAAATTAATAGTGTGCTAGCGAAACAAGCGCATCCAAAAATAACTTATCAAACTAGAACAAATATGAAGATACAAAATAGATGCTGAAAATCAAACTTGTGTTAGCCTACAAGTAGAGCCTTGAAACTTCAAGCAGAGCCTTCAGAATAAGATGTTGAAGTACCCATGAAAATAGAACTTGTGTTAGCCTACAAAGCAAGAAAACTTCTTAGACTGAGCACAAATAGACATTACTCGACTGCATACATAGTTTTTCCAGAGAAAAAAGGGCCTTGCCATGAAGAAAAAAAAAAAACTCAACTTTATGACTTCCAATTGAAGGATTGGAAGCAAACTTTGGAAACTAAGCTAAACTAAAACTACTAGAGCAATCTACCAGTGAACTAAATGTTTTTTTAGAAAATCTAGTCATGACTTATTTCTAATCATAAAACTAGAAAATCTAAAAAATACTCAACATGTCTTTGAATCTAGATCAATATGAGATCAGCAATCCCTCAAACCTATTTTGAAAGCACAATGAAAATAATAGTGGAGAAATAATTGGTAGCAAAAGGGTTGTATATTTGAAAATTTTTACTGAAAATCTCTAAACAAATCAATCTAAATTTATTGAAAATCACAGAGAGAGATAGATAGAGATATATACCGGTAATTGAGAAAATTAATGTCGACTTCAACGACAATCACGGAGACGACAGGTTAGGGATCGGAAGCTTTAATGGGGGTTAAACGTTCGGAATCATATGGGGGTTCTGGAGCTTTAATAGGCTTCTAGGCATGAGACGACGGGGAGAAGAGGAGAATGAAGGAGAGAACATCATTGTTTGAGAATGGAAGAGGGGGAAGTATGAGAATGGAGGAGAGAACGCGTTTCAAGTTGCAAAGAATGGAGCGAGAGAGAGAGAGAGACAAAGAAAACGAAGAAGATCGAATTGTTGGAGTCAGAAGTGTACATACGAATGAAATGCACCGTCTCATTAAGGCCTTCTCAATTCCATTCGTCTTTATTTAAATTCCATCCCTTCCCGCCTGCAACATAACCTGAGTTTCATTTAATTAAAACTTACCACTAACTGACGTGAAGGTTGGTGTGCAATCGGTAGACAAACTCAGCTGCATTCAGACTTTTCCTTCCAAAAATACGGTTGAGTTTCCATTTCGTTCTCGTATTTCTAATTTCCTGCCACAGATGTGATTTTTGAGTTTTAAATTTTAATGAAACAAAATAGAGTTGCAGCAGACAAACAAAGGCACATTTGGCCTTCCAAAAGTTGCAAGTCTAACTTACTGTTTTCGAAAAAAATAGATAAATATAAGATTTATATAAAAAAAAATTAATTTTTTTAATAATAAATTCCACCATTTTGTTAAAAAAATGCGCATTATTCCGAATCACGTTTGAAACTTGGAAGTCCGCCTCAACAATTATAAAAAAAGGATTTTAGGAGGAATTTATATACGATAGAGACACGTTTTGTTCATAGGAGGAATATAACATTTATATTCGAGTTGTGTCAATGTCGAGAAGCATCCTATTTTTCCTACTTCTTTTTCGTGGTAAGTCAAGAAAGCATGATTCTTTCGGGAATGCTGGCATCCGCTATGCTTTATATTTTACACGCATTCAACAAAAAATGATCAATCATATAATTATCAAGTTCGTGATAATTGCACACTGTCGGCCTATTTGGATATCAAAATCATCTCAATTCTTTTTATATCATCTTATCTCATCTCATTATTATAATTTTTTTAAATTATTACATAAAATATAATAAATAATTCAACTTTTTCAAGTCTTAAAATAATAATATTTTAATAATATTTTATTTAATTTTCATCTCAACTCACCATCCAAATCACACCAACTCTATCTTTGGATTATTTTCTCTCTAAACTCCCTCTCCTAATATCTAAAAACTGGCCAGTTGGATTTAAAAAATGTTTCATCTCATCTTATCTTATCATTACAACTTTTTCAAATTTTCACATAAAATATAATGAACAATTCAACTTTCTTAAATTTCAATTCAACTTTTTAAAATTTTAAAATAATAATAATATTAAAAAATAATATTCGAACAATATTTTTTTCAACTTTTATCTTTCATATAAAATAAAAAATACTCTCTTCTCCTCTCCTATCTCTCTCTCCTCTATCCCTCTGATCTTATTCCTTTTTGTTATTTATTTTTCTTCTTTTGAAAAGAAAAGTAATCTATTTCTTGTGACTACTTTTTACACTTTTCATATCATAATACCCCGATCACCAATTATCTAAAGAATAATCATACATTTACAATTTTTTTATATTCAGTTTAAATCAATTAATAAAATTGTGACACTTTACTAAAAATAATTTTAATTTTACATGACTACCATTCATTTTAAATAGATTTATAAAATAATTATAAGTTTATGATTTTCCTTATCCAAAAGAACCCAAAATCGCTGCCATCCAAGCAGCAAGTGCAGCCCACATGCCACAACAAAATCCTAAGAGATTCCAGCGAACATGGTTGCTGCAACGATAGCTTCCTTAGATTTATCTATTCAAGACTCCAGCCATTGTCATCCATTTCCACCAGGGGTGGGCTCCGACTTAGACGGAGTCAGAATCTCAACTCCAATCTTTGACTCTGACTAGAGATGGAGGCGAATGTAAATATGCACTCCGATCGAATTTTCGAACTCGGAGTTGGAGCTCGAAACTCTGATCGGAGTTGAAGTGGGCTTAAAGCCTAATCAGATTGGGCCTGGCCCCACGGCCCAATATCGAAGGCCCAATCTGAATGACAATTATGTCCACTCCTGTTTAAAAATATATATATATAAAAAAAAAGATAAAATAATTTAAACAAATAATTTAAAATTAAAAAAGGTAAAAAAGCCAAAATTTAAATATAATAATTACATCACGTACAATACAAAAATATGTGATTTAATGTGTGCAAACAATAAATTTAAAATTAAAATTACAAATTCGCAATAAATTTAAATTTACAATACCAAAACATAAATAATGTCATAGATTTGATTTAAATAGCCACAGTCTCGCATCAGTCTTGACAGTCCATGCATTTGAGTTGTTGACTCGATAGTGATTTCCTGCATGAATTTTTACTAATCAGATGCACTCTATGTTTTCTTTAGTCATTTAACAGCCTAAAAATCAAAGTCATTAAAATGCAAACAACAAATCATTGAAATGAATAACAAATCATACACATTTCACAAATTTTAACCCACAATGTGACAATTAAGTGATTTTGAAATCCTAATATTCTACAAAAAAACTGAGTGAATGAGTGAGTAGCTTACACATATAATCAACTGATGAACTCTGAAAGGTGCTCGCGGCAACCTCAAGAGACGGCAGACGGCGGGGGAGGTGAAGCACAGTGTGGAGATGAGAGAGATAAATGGAGTTGCATGTGTTGTGCGAAAGTAAGGGGGGAACCTTTGGACCCATTCTTCACAAAACGATTTCATTTAGTTACTTCAGTAGCAGTTCCTGCATTTTGGACCCCATTCTGAACAAAACAACGTCGTTCCTCTTGAAGTGAAACGATGTCTTTTTTATTATGTATTTAAAAAAAAAAAAAAAAGGTCGGAATTTGGAATTGGAGTTCGGAGGTAACATGGGTTCTGGACTTCGACTCCAACAAAGTTGGAGTCGGAATCTCGTCGGAGTTCTAACGGAGTCGAAGTGGGTGGAGTTTTCTCCCAACCTTACTTTCCACCGTCGTGAGTTTCATGCACTAGTACAAAGTGCTCATGTATGTTATCTTGTGCTATCAAAAGATTTGGAGCTTCCTGATCTTACTTAAGAGTAATTATATATACATAATACATTTTACAATATATTTTATAATATATACTTTAAAATAATGATATTTTTGTAATGTGATATTAGTTTTATAAGGTATTTATAAAAAATAATTCTCATTTTAAAACATAGTCATGTGACATGTACAATATTATAAAAAGTGACGTGTATTTATAAGGCAGACATATGGCAATTAGGCATCAGAATATAAAGGACGTTAAGTTACAAACATAGTCAAACACGTGCAAAGAAACTGATCGAATCATTGAAGAAAACATTGAACAAGACTGCGTTTGCAATCAATCTTATTTTTTAGGTTCCTGCCAATAATAATATAGAGTGGTCGAAAATCTGATCCAAAAGGGACCACTTTACTATAGACTGTTGACTCTCACGGTGCCACTCTTTTTTCTTCTTCCCCTTTTATGGACCCCTACCATTTTCCACCACCTCAATTTGTACTTTATATCAAAATCTTTCACAATATTCAAGTGTTAACATTCCATTTTTTTTATATTTATTTAATATTTCTCAATTTATATTATAATATTTATATTATAATATTTATTTAAGCATCAAAGTTTCAAAACTGTACTTAAAATCCCACTTTCCCACCCAAAAAAAAATTTAACCTCAGATTAAATTCAAAAATCACTACAACTCATTTCATCATATTTGATCATTACATTAAAAAGTGATTGTTTTTCACGAGATTCAAGAGACATTTATTAAATAAAGGTTAAAATCCTTGTCCGCATGCATGTCTACTTTTTTTCTTTTTTAAAAGAAAATGAGAGATCCGTAATGATATTTAAAGAGTGTTTTTATAGTGTAAAATAAGAGTATTTTTGTTATTTAAAAAATATGGTCCTCATTAATGGTCAATTTGCTTGCAGACAACGGAATGAACACATGCAAATCACAACGTCAACATCATCTTCACTTTAACACAAGAGTATTTTTGTTATTTAAAAAATATGGTCCTGAATTAATGGTCAATTTGCTTGCAGAGCACACAAGGAAATGAACACATGCAAATCATAACGCCGTCGTCATCTTGTGATCTTCAACACAGCTTGGGGACGGGGTGAGACAGGAATTGGAATTTTTTTTTTTTTTATTACAAATAAAAATGTTTACGTTGTAAATTACTGAACAGTTATAAGTAGTTTGAGGTACTCAGAATGTAACATTTATGTGATGGGGTAAAAATCTTGCGTCATTTATATCCGAAAAAAAAAAAGATGTTTTCTCGGTAAAGAAATCATATACAAGAAAGTTTATATGCTGACTTATTTTAATATGATCCATCAGATTGAAAATGTCTTTTTATTTGAAAATATATACAACATGCTAGTATAAACTTTTTTTTTATATAAGATTTATATGTAGATTTAAACTTTTAAAATAATAAATAATGATGCAAACTCTTTATAGGTTTAAGAAGTTGGGCTGAATTGATATTTCAGTATTGTTACGTATGATTGTTCAATCTCTTGACATGTTTATTAGGTTCAAATTACTTCAGCAAATAATGGAAGAGAGTAAAGATATCTTAGTAATGTACAATTAAGTACTTATTATTATTCGTTTCAAAAGAAAATATATTAGGCTTAGTTTGAATACCAAAACCATTTCAATCCATCTGATCTTGTTTCATCGTTATAATTTTTACAAATTTTTACATAAAATATAATAAACATTTCAACTTTTTTAAATTTCAAAACAATAATAATATTTAAAAAAATATTCTAACACTATTTTATTTAACTTTCATCTAAAATTATTTTATTTCATCTCACTATTCAAACTCCACCTCAAAACATCGTTGTAGTCTCATGACATGTCCTTGGGTTTGAATCCACAACTTCTAACTATATATATTGCTATAAAAGGAAAATAAAGCAGTTAACTACAACTCAATCTAACAATAAAAAGAAAAATAATTTCAATAGATATTATTCATCAATGCATCTTAAGGCTCCGTTTGGATTCAAAGTTAGGCTCAATTTGTATAAACAATTTAGATGAAAAGAGTTGAGATGAGAAATTTTAAATAGTAGTGAGATTTTTTGAGTTAAGATGAGATGAGATAGTTTATAAAAAATTGTATGTTTGAAAAGTGAGATGAAATGACATAGTTTTTAATTTTTAGAATTTGAAAAAGGTGTGGGTCTCATGGTATTTATAGAGTATCCGAATTGTGCATTGTTTATGTACTGTCCACGCATTGTTCATGTCAATTTTCACTGTTCATGTCAGTCTTCACTGTTTTATATTGTTTATTTACTATTCATTTAAGTAGAGATTTTTAAAATTTAAGAGATGAAATATTATGTTTGGATAGCCAAAATTACTGTACGGTACAATTCTAGATGAGATGTTTTTATCTGTATTAGCTAACCAAACTAGGCCTAATCTCAACTATCTCATTTAATCATTACAATTTTCTCAAATTCTCATACAAAATATAATAAAAAATTTAATTTTTTCAAATTTCAAAATAATACTAATATTAAAAAATAATATTATAATAATATTTTATTCAACTTTTAATTTTAATTTCAACTCATCTCATCTCAATTCACTATCCAAAACTCTCAATAGTTGGATGACTTCTAGTTTGAGGTTGGGTTTGGATAGACAGTTCAGATGAGATGAGATGAGATGTTTTGAATAATAATTGAATAAAATATTGTTAGAATATATTTTTTAGTATTATTTTTATTTTGAAATTTGAAAAAGTTAAATTATTTATTATATTTTTATATGAAAATTTAAAAAATTATAATGATTGAGATGAGATGATATTAGATAAGAGAATTGTGTATCCAAACTGAATTCATTTTTTCTTTTTTAAATGGAACTATTTGAAGATACAAACTAAAAAAGATCGTTATCTTGAGTTCATCGTCTCACCTCGTTAGAATTTAAACTCATCCAAAATTTATTTTATCTCATTATTATAATTTTTTTTAAATTTTTTATAAAATATAATAAATAATTTAACATTTTTAAATTACAAAACAATTTTTCTAAATTTCTACATAAAATTCAATTTTTATTGACTTCTGCTACAGGTACACGGGATGCGTACCTTTGGAGGAATTGGTCACGTGGTGATATATTAAAAAATGGAAAAAGCTAAAGCAGTATGGGTGTGTACTTATGCTAATAACCTAGTCTTTTTTTTTTTGTCATACTTCAGAGACTACCAACCTACCGCTGAAACTACTATCAGTGCACTGTGCACTGCTTCTTCCTCTCTTCTTCAAACGCAGCCAACGGATGGTTTTTCGTGAAGGGCCCGGTGGGAAGGGTGGGTTCAACACCAGCAGAATGATTTTGCTTGCCATTGTAAAACTGGGTCTTTTACATCAACGTGTGAATCAGATAGTAAGTATATATCCGGTTTTGGGGGTGCTGGGCGAGAAGGGAAAAAATAAAACGGAATTGCTCACGAATCGTTTTTTCTGATCACTAATATAACAAGACGTAAGGCGTTGAATCTCCAAAATAGAAAATGCATGAAGGGTACAAGATAAAAATAATATCTCCTCGTCCCAGCAAAACCCAAACCCAAACGCAAATTGTTCATCAATCTGGACAAGAAAACCCACTTGCAAAACCCAAACCCAATCACAACAACCCGTAAAGAAATAGGAAAAAAAAATCACGATAGAGAATTTCTCCAAGGCCATAACGCACCAGATCTCACATTCTCAACAATCTATTATTAAATCCCATTAACAAACTGTTTTCTCCCACTGCAAAAATCACTAAGTAATAAAATTTGCACAGATCGCATCGTGACAAAGAAAAAAGATGGATCCTTTCTTTATCAATTAATTGCAAGTTTCTGTGGTCTTGTATTCATCAATTTATGTGGTGACGAATGGCTTAAAGAAAACCAAAGCTGGAAGGAGAAAGGCATGAAATATGAGTTGCTGGCCATTGTTTGAAAATGAAAGAAGGAGAAAGAAAGCACGTGGAACGGGAGATACAGAGTTCTGTCGTCTGCTTTTTCATGTTTGTTTTCTTCTTCTTTTAATAAAACAAACCATCACGTGTCAGTAGAGGTACGCGGCGTGTACCCCTCCGGATGAAGAAGCATTTCTCATTTTTATTATTCACAACTATCTCAAATAATGCACACGAATCCAAAAAAATCCACCCTCGTTCTCTCTCTCTACGAGTCCACGCCCTACCTTGCAAAAAACGTCGACTTTTTTTGTCATTTTGCAGTACATTCGTTGCAGTGTCCGACCTCCCAGCCTTGCTCACCACGTTATCCGACGCCCAAGGAAAGGTTCCTTGGCTCTCTCTCCCTCTCTCTTTGAATTTTGGACTCATTTCCTCCATGCCCGCAAACTCTTTCCTTATATACACGAGAAAATCTGTTGCTCTTAACATAGAATCCACCGAAGTCTTGCACATCCATCTCACAGAAAGCCTCCACAAAAATCCCAACGCAAAATGGAACCTCTTCCTTCGTCAAAGCACGGTATGTCAATCTTGTTCTTGCACTACTACTCCTCACTCTTTTACTCGGGTACTGATTTTCTCCTCAAACCAGTTTTCCTACGTGGGCTTTCTTGTTCATTACACCTGGTTTTGTTATTTGTCCTGACCATCTCATGGGTGTCCAAGAAATTCAGGGCGGGTCACAGTGAAGGTCCAAAGGAAAGGTTTAAGAACACCCGGAGTTTGTACTATAAACTAACTCTAATTTGTTGTTTGGGTGTTTCTGTGTTTAGTCTTGTCTTATGTTTATTGAATTACTTCTATTGGTATAGAAATGGTTGGTCTGAGGAAGGGCTTGTTACCCTTTTAGATTTAGCGGTTAGGACCCTCGCTTGGGGTACAGTTTGTGTCTACTTGCGTGCCCCATCCTTTAATTCAGGTGAAACGAAGTACCCGTTTTTATTGAGAGTTTGGTGGGGTTTCTACCTCTCCATTTCTTGTTATAGCCTTATTGTAGACATCATTCTTTACAGAGAACACGTTAATTTATCCCTTCAGTATTTTGTTTCCGATGTCGTCTCCCTTGTCATGGGTTTCTTCTTCTGTTATGTGGGGTTCTTTGGGAAGAATGAGGCCGAAGATACCCTTCTTGAAGAACCTCTTTTGAATGGTGATTCTAGTGCAACTAATGAAGCAGAGTCAAATAAGCCTAAAGGGGGTGAAACTGTAACCCCTTATTCAAATGCTGGGATTTTCAGCATCCTTACGTTCTCTTGGATGGGCTCTCTAATTGCTGCTGGCAACAAGAAGACATTAGACATTGAGGATGTTCCTCAACTTGCTACTGGTGATAGCGTAGTTGGGGTCTTTCCAACTTTTAGGAATAAGCTTCAGGCAGAGTGTGGTACAAATAAGGGAGTGACCACACTGAAGCTGGTGAAGGTATTAATCTTCTCGGCATGGAAGGAGATTCTTTTGACAGGCTTTCTTGCGATTGTATACACACTGGCTACCTATGTCGGGCCATATCTTATTGACACTTTTGTCCAATACCTCAATGGGCGGCGGGACTTCAAGAGTGAAGGCTATGTTCTCGTTTCAGTATTTTTTGCTGCAAAACTTGTGGAATGCATCTCACAGAGGCACTGGTTCTTTAGGGTGCAACAGGTAGGAATTAGGGTCCGAGCAGTATTGGTCACAATGGTCTACAATAAAGGTCTGACCCTTTCGTGCCAGTCAAAGCAGGGTCACACTAGTGGGGACATCATCAATTTCATGGCCGTTGATGCTGAGAGGGTAGGTGACTTCACTTGGTACATGCACGATACATGGATGGTCCTTGTGCAAGTTGCTATTGCGCTGTTAATCTTGTATAAAAATCTTGGGCTTGCTTCAGTTGCGGCATTTGTTGCAACTATACTTGTTATGTTGGCAAATTTTCCTTTGGGAAAATTACAGGAGAAATTTCAGGACAAGATAATGGAATCAAAAGACAGAAGGATGAAAGCAACATCTGAGATTTTGAGGAACATGAGAATTCTCAAGCTTCAAG
The DNA here is from genome assembly GCA_003123785.1 of Pterocarya stenoptera. Taxonomy (NCBI): domain Eukaryota; kingdom Viridiplantae; phylum Streptophyta; class Magnoliopsida; order Fagales; family Juglandaceae; genus Pterocarya; species Pterocarya stenoptera. Next base: position 90,660 of record QEOT01123911.1, on the reverse strand, counting down.
GATGGGAGATGAAGTTTCTATCTAGAATTACCGAGCTCAGGAACACAGAGTCAGGATGGCTGAAGAAATTTGTTTACACTTGGGCAATGACCTCGTTTGTCTTCTGGGGTGCCCCGACATTTGTGTCTGTGGTCACATTTTGTGCTTGTTTGCTAATGGGGATCCCGCTTGAGTCGGGCAAGATCTTATCCGCACTTGCAACGTTTAGGATTCTTCAGGAGCCCATCTATAATCTTCCTGATACAATTTCAATGATAGTTCAAACTAAAGTGTCCCTTGATCGAATTGCGTCGTTTCTTCGTCTTGATGACTTGCAGTCTGATGTTATAGAGAGGCTTCCTAGAGGTGGTTCTGATACAACAATAGAGATTGTTGATGGGAATTTCTCTTGGGATTTATCTTCCCCTAATCCGACGTTGAAAGATATAAACTTCAAAGTGCAAAATGGCATGAGGGTTGCAGTTTGTGGGACTGTTGGTTCAGGAAAGTCCAGTTTGCTTTCATGTATCCTGGGAGAAGTCCCCAAGATATCTGGGACCATTAAGTTGTGTGGAACAAAGGCCTATGTTGCTCAGTCACCATGGATACAAAGTGGCAAGATAGAAGAGAACATATTGTTTGGAAAGGATATGGAAAGAGAAAAATACGAGAGGGTCCTTGAAGCATGCTCCTTGAAGAAGGACCTGGAAATTCTCTCATTTGGGGATCAGACAGTCATAGGGGAGAGAGGAATCAATTTGAGTGGCGGGCAGAAGCAAAGAATCCAAATTGCACGTGCTCTGTACCAAGATGCTGATATCTATCTGTTTGATGATCCCTTTAGTGCTGTGGATGCCCATACTGGATCCCATCTGTTTAAGGTAATTTTATTATGCGTAAAAGGTCATTAATGGTAACCTACCAATGCACTTTGTTCTGTTTTGTTTACTGTGGTGGTTCCGAAACTTTTTCTGAATACATTTATTTCTATATGGCAGGAATGTTTGCTGGGCCTTTTGAGTTCAAAAACAGTGTTTTATGTTACTCATCAAGTGGAGTTCTTACCTGCTGCTGATCTTATCCTCGTGAGCCATTTGCATTTTAGTGTCTTTTCGGATTTTCATTTATGGGCTAAAATTATGGCTGCCTGTGAACTCTGTGTATATTGTTGTTAGGTCATGAAAGATGGAAGAATTACTCAAGCTGGAAAGTACGATGATATCCTTAATTCAGGAACTGACTTTATGGAACTTGTGGGCGCGCATAAGAAAGCTTTGTCAGCTCTCGGTGCTGCTGAGACAGGGTCAGTTTCTGAAAGTACAAGTACGAGGAAGGAAGTTGGGAATATGGATAAGACTAATGGGGTGGTTCAAAAACAAGATAATAAAGATGGTAAAGCAGATGACATAGTCGGATTAAAAGGACAGATTGTCCAAGAAGAAGAGAGAGAGAAAGGTAAGGTTGGGTTTTCAGTCTATTGGAGATATATCACCATGGCATACGGAGGAGCTCTTGTGCCTTTTATATTGCTGGCACAGGTGCTCTTTCAGCTTCTTCAAATTGGAAGCAATTATTGGATGGCCTGGGCAACTCCTGTCTCGCAGGACGTGAAACCTGCAGTTGCTAACTCTACTCTAATAATTGTCTATGTTGCTTTGGCCATTGGAAGTTCCTTGTGCATCCTTGTGAGGGCCACGTTTCTTGTAACGGCTGGGTACAAGACAGCTACTCTACTTTTCAATAAAATGCACTTGTGCATTTTCCGTGCCCCAATGTCATTTTTTGATGCCACTCCTAGTGGGCGAATCCTAAACAGAGTAAGTGGAAATGCATCTGTGGTGCTCCTTCATTCATTGCTTCTGGATGGATGTAGTTTACAATTTTCATATAGCATTGTTCTTCATATTAAGAAATCCTGTCTTAGTCTCCATCCACCTCTCTCGAATGCAAACATGCACTCGCATTCTTTGAGTCTGATATAATGCATGCGAAAAGTGATTTTAAAATTTCATTATGTTTCCTTCCAGGCTTCTACAGACCAAAGTGCTGTGGATTTGAACATTGCATCTCAAACTGGGGCAGTTGCCTTCTCTACGATCCAGCTCCTTGGAATTATTGCTGTGATGTCCCAAGTTGCATGGCAGGTTTTCATCGTATTTATCCCAGTCATTGCAACCTGTATCTGGTATCAGGTATACCACCTGACTTTGCCAGGAAGTTCCGTTGCATATTATGCGAAACCATGCCTTAATCAGATGACATCTCAAATTGCATCATTGATATCAGCATGTGTACATCATACCGCTTTATTTACCTCTACATGCTTTAATAGATTAATTGTCACTTACAAAAACAAAGTATTAAATGCCAATCCTTTGAGCAGAATTCAGCTGTCTTTTTTATGTAGAAATTTCCACCTAGTTGCTAGATGAATGAATACGTGTTTAAAATGTAGTTTCTTAAGATAGATGTTTGCCGAAGTGCTGGATGATGCCGTGTAATGTTTATTGTCTTTTGCACCTCAGAAATTCTGGTTAGAGCTATCTGAAGAGCCATCAACATTAAGCATCCATCAAAGCCAATTCCCTGTGTAGTGTATTATAATGTTTCATTACCATCTTCATGTGGAGATAGGTGTTCTTACAAACCATTATTTATGCAGCAATATTACATTTCTTCTGCCCGAGAGCTAGCAAGATTAGTTGGAGTGTGCAAAGCCCCGGTGATACAACATTTTGCTGAAACAATTTCTGGCTCAACAACTATTAGGAGCTTTGATGAAGAATCAAGATTTAGTGACACAAGTATGAGACTTACGGATGCATATACTCGACCAAAGTTCCATATTGCTGGTGCAATGGAATGGTTGTGCTTCCGCTTGGATATGTTATCTTCAATCACATTTGCCTTCTCCTTGTTCTTCTTAGTATCTATTCCTGAGGGGGTCATTGATCCAGGTGAGTAATTTCCATCTGGTGTCCTACTAGCAATGTTTCTTGCTCTTGATTTAAATTGTAAAGGAACATGAACAATGCCTATCTGTTGCTTTGTGTTTTTCCTTTTTCTCTAAAGGTATTGCGGGTTTGGCTGTGACGTATGGACTTAATCTAAACATGTTACAAGCCTGGGTAATATGGAATATTTGCCAACTGGAGAACAAAATTATATCAGTTGAGAGGATACTTCAATACACTTGCATCCCGAGTGAGCCACCTCTTGTGACGGAAGAAAACCGGCCAGATCATTCTTGGCCATCACATGGAGAAGTTGATATTCGTGATCTGCAGGTACTTTCAAGTCTAAGTTGATTATTAATCCCAAAAATCGTGGCTTTGTGTATGGGGTTGTTCGTGGCCATGATTTTTATAGCGTGGTGTTTCAACTAATGTAAATGGGCGAAATGTAGGTACGGTATGCCCCACATATGCCATTTGTATTGCGAGGTCTCACATGCACATTACCCGGAGGAATGAAAACTGGCATTGTAGGGAGAACAGGCAGTGGTAAATCTACACTCATACAAACACTTTTCAGGATTGTTGAACCCACTTCTGGTCAGATAATGATAGATGGCATTAATATCTCCTTGATTGGACTGCATGATTTGCGGTCTAGACTAAGCATTATCCCTCAGGATCCAACCATGTTTGAAGGGACCATACGAACCAACCTGGATCCGCTTGAAGAGTATACAGATGAACAAATTTGGGAGGTGGGTTGGTTTCTTTCTTTGCTAATTGAAAGAAACTTTCTTCTTAATCTTTCACCATAAGCAGACATGCACGCACTACTTTTGGTATTTATGTTCAGCGGGTGGCACCTGTTTATTTAATTATTTCATCTATTTATTGTTTCACCCCTCTAATTGTTCAGGCTCTGGATAAGTGTCAACTAGGAGATGAAATCAGGAAGAAAGAAGGAAAACTAGATTCTGCTGGTTTGTCTTTTCAGCTTCTCTTTTATAGAGCATTGAAGTATATTATGGAAATTTATTACTTATAAGTATATGGGCCCTTGCAGTGACCGAGAATGGAGAGAATTGGAGTATGGGTCAGAGGCAGCTGGTCTGCCTTGGGCGTGTGCTACTGAAGAAAAGCAAGGTATTGGTGCTTGATGAAGCTACTGCTTCCGTCGATACGGCTACAGATAATCTGATTCAGGAAACCCTCAGGCAACATTTTTCCGACTGTACTGTCATTACCATTGCACATCGGATAACTTCCGTTATTGATAGTGACATGGTTTTGCTTCTAAATAATGGTTAGTATGGCCATATGATTTCTTCCTACACACCATATTTTCATGGAATCATGATGTGAATGATTTCATTGTAATCTGGTGGCGTGAAGGTAATTTTTCTGTATTCTTTGTGCAGGGCTTATCGAGGAATATGATTCTCCAGTAAGATTGCTTGAAAACAAGTCATCGTCTTTTGCTCAACTTGTGGCTGAGTACACTGTGCGGTCGAATTCCGGGTTCTAATGGCCAAGCAGCTGATCTTAGTTAGGAAGGATACGACAACTCCTGCAAGTTTCTTGACAAAGACGAAAATTCAGTAGCTTTGTCATGTTCACTCCATATTTGCGATTTAGGGGGTGACGACCCTTTTAGCGTTTGCTGTGTGTTGTGGGCAGATCCATTCAACCAGCTAATGGTTTGCCCCTGGTTATTGTTATAGATAAGAGTAACAAAAGTTGTCACTTTTTATGCTTGAAAATGAAGCCTATATATGTATAAATATGATTAGGACTTTATCAATGGAATTTTATTGTTTCTCATTGAAGCTTATGGCATTGAAATGAAATTGCACGTTATGGGTGACAGATCATGGTAGCTGAAAAGCGCGGGTTTAAATATCTGTGGAAATTTCTTTCGCGCAATCTGTTAAAAAAAAAAAAATCGATTAGTTTGTCTTGAATTCTACATTGGATCAGTGGATGGAGGATACTAATTAAACGCAAATGTCATTAATTGTTTATAAAGAAAATATATTTTTATAATTTATGTTTAGTATTGTGCATGTTAAATTATCAAATTAGACAAATACACCTTTTGACTTAAAAAAAGCTATATGGTGCACTCTGTGTTTAAATGCGATAATCAAGATTGTGTAGCATTATCTACTTTAATCTATTCTTTTATCCATTAAAATCCATATGTTCAATTGAGATCCGACCCTTAAGTTGTACTATGTAGGCTTGCAATCCGATCCACCCAACTCGGCATTGGGCCCGACCCAACCCAATAGCCAGGCTGCGCGAAACTAGACATTCGGGTCTTCTTCCTCTTTTTCATGGTCCAATCCAAAGTCTTTATCTAACGGTCGTGAATAGTAAAAAAAACTTGTAAAGACAACTTGTATTTTGAGTGAGTCTTTGACAAAGTAGGGTGTTTGGCAAATTTGATCTTTAAGATCGTATTTTGTCCATACTTCTGTACCTAATGTCCATGTATATTAAAATGTGCATATCAAATGAATTTTGTTGACCTGAACTTCAAGCTTGCAATCATTTTAGAAATTTTAAGAAATTCTATATATACAACCCTACTTGGTGTAGAAAAAATATGGTATGAAATGGGTTCAACAAACTTTCTTCAAGGGAATTAGGCACTTCCAAAATATAAGATAATATGATACTTCCATCCAATTGTAACATATCATATAATTAAAAATATGGTATGAATTGGTCGGGTAATTGGAGGGGATATTCTCCTTCCCCTCTGAGCTAGGCCTAACCAAGATGTTGGGGCCCCATCTTGGCCCGAGCAGTGCCCATGCAAGTCGCCCTAGGACCATCACTATAGCTGGCCCATAAGCCATACAGGACTCACCAGCCCATGGGCCCCTAAATCAATGTGTCCATATCGACATGGGCAAACAAGACTCACCATCCCTGATACCCCTCTACAAGGGCACCTTGTATCTAGCAAAGTGACAGGGATCACAGACGCCACTCATGGCCCTAATCGAAGGTCTTGGGAAGTGACCGCCCTGTTCATCTGTTGCCACGTCGCATTAAAACCATGGCCTCACGACTGTGTGCAAGACACTGGATCCTGCAATAGGATATACAATGCTTTCTCGATACCTGGTATAAAAGCCAAAAAGTCTCTGTTTCTGAAAAAAAAAAGACTTCTCTTAGAGAAACATACTAAATTTAGCATCAGAGATAACCAAATCCAAGCCCCCATTTTCTCTGTGTCACAGGTAGTTGGATCTCGACTGCAATTGCTGAAACTTGGTTAGGTGTGCGAAACAAGTCATTAACATATGTAGTGGTGATTCGTTTGAAATTGCCGTCGCTGGTATTGTGGAATAGGACTGATAGCAGTTGAGGAAAGAAATTGACGAGTCAACGACACAGGTAGGAATTAACGACTGACCAAATTAACAGGTGAAAGTGTTGGAAAATGCGTACCCATAATACCATTCTGCATATCATAGTTTTATGTTGGTTGATATGATGGGTGTCTCTTATGTCATCATCTATGCAATGCGTCAATTCGTACGTAGAGACTCTCCTTCGGTTTATTTCCTTGACGTGTAGATTGAAGGTGTAGATTGACATATATATATATATATATATATATCATAGATTGAAGTAAGTTGACAAGTTCTGCACCGAAATGAAAATAGGGAGAAACGAGTGGTGAAGAAGAAAAGACAAACTAAGATGAGATATTTGTTCAGTTATTCATTCTCAGGCCTAAAACAGCAAAAATATTTTGGCCTGTAATTACACGACATGCAACTTTAGAATCTCCAGCACTATATAACGTCAGACCTAAAATTAAACCGTGTTCGATTAAGAAACCCAAGCGTCCACTGTCGGACACGTATATCGTGCTTTGACCTACCGTCGACCCCCTTTTTGGGACAAGTTCTAAAACCGACCGCACTATATATGTCTTGCTTTCTTTGAACCCTTTTTTGATAAAGCACCAGCTTTTGTCTCCTTTTCACATTTCTACGTTGATTTTGCATGTTTCTATGTTTTCCTTGGGACTTGCCTAATTTGTCATTGTCAATGGTAATTCCAATATTGGATTTGTATATTATCTTGAGCAAAAAGTAATTATTAATTATTTTTAGAATATAAATACGTGGTACTCCATCTTTTAAAGATCAAGTCATTTTAATTAAAATTAATAGTTACATAAATAATTTTAATTATATGATACGTTACGATTGGATGGAAGTATCATATTATCTTATATTTTGGAAGTGCCTAATTCCCTTGAAGAAAGTTTGTTGAACCCATTTCATACCATATTTGAGTTGGAAGTTACGTGTCTTGAAGGTCTTCTTTGTAGCTTTCCGTTTGCTACCAATAATGAAAAAGAAGTGACAGTTAATAGGACTGACTACCTGACTGCCATGTGAAAAATAAGTGACAGTTAATGTTGAGCTCCACTTGCACTGTATTTGTACCATTTTGATTGGAAACTTCCCAATGGAATGAGACATGAGGACCTGGAGGTGACTGTAAGAAGAAAACATGAGACAAGTTTGCAACTTTTTTGGAGGAATTTATATACAATAGAGACAAGTTTTGTTCATAGTAGAGACAAAGACCCAATTACCAAATGATAATATTTAGAATCTTGGTTGATTTCGGCCAGTTATATTTGTTTGATCTTTCCTTTTTATTTTTAAATTTTTTAATAACTGAGTTTTTTCTTTTAATTTTTTGTACACAAATATGATAAGACTAAACATATATTATCTTTTTTTATCATTGTATTCAATAAGAATAGTAGAAAAATTGAAAGATAAAACATGTAATTCTTTATTTCTTTGAACAAAAAATTGAGGAGAAAAATGAGTATTTTATATTCAATTTATAGTTGTACATAAAATACTACATTTGCCATGTTTTTATAATTTAGTGGTCTTTATCTTTTTCATATATAAGTTAAAAACATGTCGACAATTGAGGTTAAATACATAAATTACATATTTATTGAAACTATTTAGATTCTATATATATATATATTCAAACTAGTCATTGAATTTTATAGTTTATAATCTTTTATACATAATATAAAATGCTGAATTGCATTAAATACGATTTTTAATACTTTGTATCAACATTCAAATATCCCTATTCAATTTGTTGAATTGTCCGATTCCCATTTTCGAACCTTGAGATAGGGAAAAGTTTTGTTCATAGTAGAGAAATGACCCATTACCGACTCATAATATTTATATTCGAGTTGTGTCAATGTCAAGAATCATCCTATTTTCTCCTCTCTTTTTTTTTGTGGTTTAGTCGAGAAAGCAAGATTCTTTCTGGAATATTACTGCATCCAGTATGCTAGAGGTCTGCCTTGTCGTGTGCTTTCAACCAGTTCTAGTTGTTTAACGTTTGCTTGCGTAAAAAATTATGCACACATTCCATAGAAAACTTAAATTTTATCATCCAAATAATTGTTAAAAAAAAAAAAAAGTATGATGCATGAAGTTCATGATAATTGCTCACTGAAATTTTAATTCTCTCTCTAAACTACATCTCCTCTCTAAAGATTTAAAACCAAAAATACTCACTTATTATGGAGGAGGACGCTCTCTTATTCCTTCTCTTTATGGCTGTAAATATTATTATTTATTTATTTTTCTCCTTTAGAAGAAAAATATTAATCTATTGCCTATGGCTACCTGCTGTTGACACGTGTCATACCATAACGCCCGAATTGGCAATTGTCCAAAAGAATCCAAAATCACTGCCATCCAATCTAGGGTTGTATAGGAACCAATGGGATTAGCTCTCACCAACGAGAACCGACCACCGAAGTCCAAAACCGGCGGAGAACCAATCGGACGGTAGTAGGAAATACAAGAAATTAACGTCGGCAAGTTCGGTCCCGGTCTGAACCAGGTTCAAATTATCGAATCGGCCAATATAATATATATATATCTTAAGTAAAACAATGCTTTAAGTGATTTAAACGGCGTTGTTTTATACTCACGATTTTGAAAAAAAAGATATATGAAATAATGTTGTTTAGTTTAATACACCAAACGGTGCCGTTTTGGGTTAGGGTTGAAGCCCTAACCCCTCGAGCCTCCTTCCCCTCACTCTCTCTGCCATTCTCTCTCTCTCTCTCTCTCTCTCTCTCTCTCTCTCTGATTTAAGATTTGTTGATGGGGTTCTTCTTCCATTGCCATCCCTATCTCCCTCCATCTATTTGCGTCGTTTCAAGCTCTCCCATCTCTGATTCGTTAGAAGGTTTGTTGATAAGTTCTTGGAATGATTTTGTTGTTAATTTTTTTAGTTTTTGTAATGATTTTGTTGTGAAATTGTTTGATGAGTTAATCTAAAGTGTAAACCGATAAAAACACTGATGAATCGATGGTAATTGGCCGAAATTATGCCGGCCTGTATTATCCCCTTCATCAACCGGTTTCGGTCGGTTTTCATCCCTAATCCAACCAGTGCGTGCAGCTCACATAGCATAACAAAATGCTAACTCCAAACGATGATGCTTGTTCCGACGACAGCCTCCTTAGATTACCCATTCAAGAGGTCAACCATTGTCATCCCTTTCCATCGTGTGTGAGTTTCATGAACTAGTACGAAGTGCTCGTGTTCTCTTGTGCTACCAAAGATTTGGAGCTTCCTGATCTTAGTTATTCAGCTGCTGTATTACTATTATCTTATATGGTTATGACTAAAACTCGTTCCATCCTCCCATTATTTTACCCGCATGTCTTAGGCAAGAGAAAAATATATTATAGACAAACAGACAGACCGACCCATGGAAAGGAATCAAAGTAGAAAGCACGTTAAGTTACAATAGTAATGCTACATAAGCAAGTTTTGCAAGTATCGCATATGCCTCGAGAAAAATAGTAGGGTCAACTATATATTAAAAAATTAATTTTTTTAAGTATGTCTCATATTTATTTAATTTTTAAAAAAAGTGTATGGTGTTTACTCTATGACTTCAAATATCATTTATCAAGTTACAAACATAGTCAATAAGTGCATTTACAATCAATCTACTCTTTAGGTTCAGCCAAAGATAATTAAGGCCTGGTTTAGATAATGAGTTGAGATAGTTTATAAAAAGTAGTGAGATATTTGAAATGAAATGAGATGAGATGAATTAGAATGGTTTGAGTTAAAATGTTTTATAAGATTTTGGGAAAGGAAAGAGAAAATTTTGAATAAAAATATTATAAATTTAAAATATTGTTAGAATATAATTTTAATATTATTTTTGTTTTAAAATTTGAAAAAGTTGATTTTTTTTTTTTTTTTTTTGTATTTTGTATTTTGTTTGGAAGTTTGAAAATGTTGTAATAATTAAGTAATGATTAAATGAAAAAGTTGAATATTTGAAATTGAAAAGTATTTATATTTGTGGTAGTAATGATTAAATGAAAAAGTTGAATATTTGAAATTGAAAAGTATTTATATTTGTGGTATTTGGATATTAAGAATAGTGATGAAATAAGATAGATTGGATATTAAGATGAGATAGGGATAAACTTTGTATCTCCCTTTAATCTATAATATGCTTGATTAGAAAAAAAAAAGATGAGATAGGGATGAAATAAGATGGATTGGACGAGATAGACCTAAAAGATTGGTTGAAAATATGATCCAAAAGGGACAATTTTAATATGGACTGTTTCACGATGCCACTTGACTCATTTTTTATCCCCCACCTTTTATGGGTACCAAATTTCCACTTATATGTGGTGTACCACTACTATTTTCCACCTTCTCAATGTATACTGTATAATTTATATCATAGTCTTTCACAATATTCAATTCATTATTAATATTGTATTAATATTTCTTTCTCTGGTTTCTAACTTTCTCTCGTGTCTACCTTTTTTTTTTCTTTTTAAACAACATAATATATTTATAACTTTTCTTAAGGGCAATGACAAATAAATATAGGCTCGGATTGGTCAATTTGCTTGTTGAGCACACAACAAAACGAACACGTGCCAATTACAATGCCTTCGTCATCTTGTCTTTAACACAGGTGAGACATGAATTGGATATTTTTTTTTAATTAACAACAAAAATGTTGACGGTTTAAATTAAGATAGAGTTAGAATTTAACATCTTGCGGTGAGATGGGGATAAGAATGTCTCGTCATTTATATCCTGGAAATTGATTTTTCAATAATATGTTAAAAAATGATTTCGCTTAAAAAAAAGATGCTTTGTCTATATAAGAAAATTTACACAAACGTAGAATAATATAATCTATCATATTGAAAAGCTCTTTTTATATAAAGTTTAAACTAAAAAAAAGAAAAAAGTAAAATATGATGCAAACTCTTGATAGATGTAGATGTAAGAAGTTAGCTTGGATTGATATCATACTGTTGTTACATATGACTGTTCAATGTCATGACATGTCCGATGGTTAGAATCCACAGCTTAAAAAAATAATATTCTAATAATATTTTATTCAACTTTTAATTTTTATCTTTAACTAAATTTATCTCAATTCACTATTAAAATGGCGTCGAAATGATCTCTCTATCAAATCAGACCTAAAAGAGTGGTTGAAAATCTGATAAGGGACAATTTTAATGTGGACTGTAGACTTTCACGATGCCACTTGACTCTTTTTTATCCCCCCATCTTTTATGGGTACCAAATTTCCACTCACATATATTGTGGTGTACCATTACCATTTTCCACCTTCTCAATTTATACTTTATAATTTATATCATTATCCTTCACAATATTCAATTCATTATTAATATTGTATTAATATTTCTTTCTCTGGTTTCTAACTTTCTCTAGTGTCTACTTTTTTTATTTTTATTTTTAAAACGACATAATATATTTATAACTTTTCTGAGGGCCGGCGGAAATGACAAATAAATATAGTCCCGGATTGGTCAATTTGCTTGTTGAGCACGCAACGAAACAAACACGTGCCAATTACAATGCCTTCGTCATCTTGTCTTTAACAAGGGCGAGACATGAATTGGATGTTTTTTTTTTTAATTAACAACAAAAATGTTGACAGTTTAAATTAAGATAAGAGTTAGAATTTAACATCTTGCGGTGAGATGGGGTAAGAATGTCCCGTCATTTATATCCTGGAAATTGATTTTTCAATAATATGTTAAAAAATGATTTCGCTTAAAAAAAAGATGCTTTGTCTATATAAGAAAATTTACACACTAACGTAGAATAATATAATCTATCATATTGAAAAGCTCTTTTTATATAAAGTTTAAACTGAAAAAAGAAAAAAGTAAAATATGATGCAAGCTCTTGATAGATGTAGATGTAAGAAGTTAGCTTGGATTGATATCATACTATTGTTACATATGACTGTTCAATGTCATGACATGTCCGATGGTTAGAATCCACAGCTTAAAAAAATAATAATATTAAAAAAATAATATTCTAATAATATTTTATTTAATTTTTAATTTTTATCTTTAATTAAATTTATCTCAATTCACTATTAAAATGGCGCCTAAATGATCTCTTTATCAAATCAGACCTAAAAGATTGGTTAAAAATCTGATAAGGGATATTTTTAATGTGGACTGTAGACTTTCACGATGCCACTTGACTCTTTTTTATCCCCCTACCTTTTATGGGTACCAAATTTCCACTCACATATATTGTGGTGTACCACTACCATTTTCCACCTTCTCAATTTATACTTTATAATTTATATCATAATCCTTCACAATATTCAATTCATTATTAATATTGTATTAATATTTCTTTCTCTGGTTTCTAACTTTTTCTAGTGTCTACTTTTTTTCATTTTTATTTTTAAAACGACATAATATATTTATAACTTTTCTGAGGGCCGGCGGAAATGACAAATAAATATGGTCCCGGATTGGTCAATTTGCTTGTTGAGCACGCAACGAAACGAACACGTGCCAATTACAATGCCTTCATCATCTTGTCTTTAACACGGGTGAGGCATGAATTGGATGTTTTTTCTAATTAACAACAAAAATGTTGACGGTTTAAATTAAGATAGAGTTAGAATTTAATATCTTGCGGTGAGATGGGGGTAAGAATGTCCCGTCATTTATATCCTGGAAATTGATTTTTCAATAATATGTTAAAAAATGATTTCACTTAAAAAAAAAAGATGCTTTGTCTATATAAGAAAATTTACACACCGGCGTAGAATAAGATAATCTATCATATTGAAAAGCTCTTTTTATATAAAGTTTAAACTAAAAAAAGAAAAAGGTAAAATATGATGCAAACTCTTGATAGATGTAGATGTAAGAAGTTAGCTTGGATTGATATCATACTATTGTTACATATGACTATTCAATGTCATGACATGTCCGATGGTTAGAATCTACAGCTTAAAAAAATAATAATATTAAAAAAATAATATTCTAATAATATTTTATTCAACTTTCAATTTTTATCTTTAACTAAATTTATCTCAATTCACTATTAAAATGGCGTCGAAATGATCTCTCTATCAAATTAGACCTAAAAGAGTGGTTGAAAATCTGATAAGGGACAATTTTAATGTGGACTGTAGACTTTCATGATGCACTTGACTGTTTTTTATGCCCCCACCTTTTATGGGTACCAAATTTCCACTCACATATATTGTGGTGTACCACTACCATTTTCCACCTTCTCAATTCATACTTTATAATTTATATCATAATCCTTTACAATATTCAATTCATTATTAATATTTTATTAATATTTATTTCTCTGGTTTCTAACTTTCTCTAGTGTCTACTTTTTTTATTTTTATTTTTAAAACGACATAATATATTTATAACTTTTCTGAGGGCCGGCGGAAATGACAAATAAATATGGTCCCGGATTGGTCAATTTGCTTGCTGAGCACGCAACGAAACGAACACGTGCCAATTACAATGTCTTCGTCATCTTGTCTTTAACACGGGTGAGACATGAATTAGATGTTTTTTTTAATTAACAACAAAAATGTTGACGGTTTAAATTAAGAATAGTTATTAAGGGCTTGTTTGTTTTCAAGACTAAAACTTAAAATTTTGAAAACCTCTCATCTCATCATTACAACTTTCTCAAATTTCCATACAAAATAAAATAAACAATTCAACTTTTTTAAATTTCAAAACAAATATAATATTAAAAAATATATTCTAATAATGTTTTATTCAACTTTTTAACTTTAATCTTAACTCATCTCATCTCATATCTTCTCTGAAAACAAACGAGACCTAAATAGTTAGAGTTAGAATTTAACATCTTGCGGTGAGATGGAGGTAAGAATGTCCGTCATTTATATTCTAGAAATTGATTTTTCAATAATATGTTAAAAAATGATTTCGCTTAAAAAAAAAAGATGCTAATTCGTCTATATAAAAAAATTTACACACCAACATAGAATAATATAATCTATCAGATTTTATAGATATATATATAAGAGTTAGAGCCCCATCTCTACGAGGGGTCCCTCTCCAATTTTATTAATAGTTCTCACGTGTGGTGGAGGAAAACCGTGATACATTCATGGACTCCAAAGATAAAAACTCAGAGTCAAAATAAATTCCAAACAAAAACCAAACTCTAAACCCAAAGACTATACCCAACGAAAAACAGCAAAACCGTAGAGCACCTGCAAAAAGGTTAGTACGAATATAAAAAGAACATAACCTTAAACCAAAACCAGACCACCAGGACGCTAACGCCCGCCATTTCTAAATGACATATTACATTAAACACGGCAATGTTTAACTAATTTCTTATATAAAGTTTAAACTTAAAAAAGAAAAAAGAAAAATATGATGCAAACTCTTGATAGATGTAGATGTAAGAAGTTAGCTTGGATTGATATCGTAGTATTGTTATATATGACTGTTCAAGCTCTTAGACATTTTTTTTTTTAATATAAGAGTCAGGGCCACTTATCTGGTGACCTCTCCCCAATTTTATTAAAGACCTCACTTCAGGGGGAAGGAAATCATGGAAACAACTTGGTACTTGGGGGTTACAAGAGCTTCCACCCAAGCAAAGCAACTACTGACACTACCAGGAAAAATTATAGCCAAAACCAAAACAACATTGATCACAAATAACCAACAACAAACCAGCAAACTGGAAAATCAACACCGAACTTGAGGCAAACCAAGCCTATCAGTACGCAAAACACCTCTCAAAAGATGAGGGATCAAGTCCCAAGAATCCCAAGTATTATTAACTCCCTGATATCCCAGCCGAGACAACAAATCAGCAGCTAAGTTACCCTCTCTGTAGACATGCTGCAGTCTAAAAGTAACTTGCTGTAAAAGGACCATAAGCTCCTCCCAAAATTCTTCTAGATACCAAACACCACAAGTAGATGAGTTGATCCAGCTAATCACAACCTGAGAGTCCAACTCTATCTCCACTCTAGAAATCTGTTTATGCCTTATGAGTCTGATACCGTGTAGTAGAGCAAAAACTTTTGCAACTGTGTTAGTACCTTGGCCAATATCCACTGCAAAAGCTGAAAACATTCTCCCCGCAGCATCTCTGATCACCCCTCTGACACCTGCCCTTCCCGGGTTGCCTCGGCTACTCCCATCAACATTTAACTTATACCAACCCATACTTGGTCTAAGCCAAGTGACCAACCTAAAAGGTTTCAGCTTTGGAGCTTTATAAGGAATGTTCAAATCCGCTAAAATCTTTCCCCATCAAAATTTAACTTATACCAACCGATACTTGGTCTAAGCCAAGTGACCAACCTAAAAGGTTTCAGCTTTGGGGCTTTATAAGGAATGTTCAAATCCGCTAAAATCTTCTCATCTCTTGGACTCAATAGCTTTACAACTTTGATTTTTTCACTCAATTTCACAACCCAGTATTTTATCTTCCTCCATAATTCCTCTGTGCTTATACTTCTTCCTTCCATACGCACGCTGCATCTTCTAAGCCATAGCTGCCAAGTGACTATAAAAGGGATTATCCCGAGTAACTGTCCCTTCGTAGTAGAATTAGAAGCTTTACTAAACCACAGTTGCACCACTTCATACCAGTTTTGAAGCTGTCTCTAAGGCATACCAACTTGTTTTGCGCATCTCTCCCAAATAGAAGAGGCCACCTCACCCGTAGCCAATACATGGTTCATGTCCTCATAACCACCATTCTCACAATAGTTACACTTGGAGACTAAAGGAATTCCTATTCCACGAACACGGTCATCCACGCTTAGAACGTTGTTAACACTTCTCCACATAGTCACAATAATATTTTTGGGAAGACTTGGATGCCAAATCCACTGAGCCCAATTAAACTTAGGAGATTTTATTCTCACCACCTCCCATGCACTTTTTGTTGAAAACATCCCATCTTCCTTAGCCATCCACACAAGCATGTCCTCACCCTCTTTTTGTCGACTCAAGAATTGGAAATTTTTCCCAGCTTTTTGAACTCCAACAAGACTTATCAGAATCTCTATGTTCCAGTCCCCATTCAGCTTACACTCTTTTACCTTCAGACCTGGGCATCTAGAGATTGGCAAACTCTCCCCGAGTGTCTCTACTCCCATTCACTTATCAAACCAGAAAGAGATTGAGCCATCTCTCAGTCTCCATTTTGAGTTTTCTAAGATAAATGGAACACTCCTTATCACCAATTTCCTGAACCGACCTCCTTTGTTCGGGTTTAGTAAGGATACACGGTCATTCTTCACATACTTTGCCTTAAAAAAGCTGGCCTATAAAGAATTTCCTGTTAATAATCTCCATGCAAACTTCATATGTAGTGCTTTCTGAGTTTCATGCAAATCCCGAATCCCAATACCGCATTCCCCTACAGGTTTACACATTTTTTCCCAGGATTTTCAATGCTTATTCGGCTTCCCATCCTTATAACCGCAGAAGAAATCAAAAAAACATTTAGTGATGTTGGATATGACAGATTTGGGAGCTTGTAAGATGGATAGAAGATGTACCGGAATACTATTAAGCACGTGCCGAATGAGTAACAATCTTGCTCCACTAGACAACAATCTAGCCGACCAACCTCCAATTTTCTCTCAGATTTTTCCAACTAGATCCTCTAAATGAATAGCCTTCAGTCTGCCAGAAATGATCGGTACCCCCAGATACTTGAATGGCAGAGTACCTTCTGTGAAGCCTAAAGAACTCAAGAGGGCCCTACGCCTTGAAAAGGCAATGTATTTAGCGAAGATTATTGCCGATTTTTCTTTATTCACTCTTTGGCTCAACCAGGCTTCATAAACTAATACCTTGGAAATGGATCGAAGAGATTTTTTACTACCATTCGAGAAGATCACAATATCATCTACATACAATAGATGAGAAATAAGCGGAGCCTCCCTGACATGGGAGAACGGTTTAATCTCACATTCTTGAAACTTCTTCTTTAGTAACCTTGACAAAATTTCCTCCACAATAATAAAGAGGTAGGGGGAGATAGGGTCACCCTATCTCAGCCCATGGCCCCCTTGAAAGAAACCTTTTGGAGTACCATTCATAACCACCGAAAACCAAGGAGTGGATATGCACTGCCATACCAGGCTACAAACCTGTTCAGAAAACCCAAAAGCTGCCAAGACCTGAATGAGGAATTTCCAGTCTACAGAATCATACGCCTTAGCCATGTCAATCTTAAGAACTACATTCCCACCTCTTACTTTTTTATTAATGGATTGAACCATCTTTTGCATCAGGCTAATATTCTCAAAAATGCTTCTTCCTGGAATAAAAGCTCCTTGTTCTTGGGAGACAATCCGAGGCAACAAAGAGGCCAACCGACCCACTAAGAGCTTTGAACAGATTTTATAAAAGACTGAACAAAGACTTATGGGATGGAAATTTTCAAAGCCTTTCGAATTTTCAATCTTCGGAATCAAAACCAAGTGAGAAGATAAGAACAATTTGGGAAGAGGATTACCTCTAAAGAAGTCATGGACAGCAGAAACAACATCTTCACCAACAATCTCCCAGCAGGATTTATAGAAACCTGAGCCAAAACCGTCTGGCCCCAGACTACTATCAATGGGGATGGAGAACACAGCAGCTTTTATATCTTGGATTGAAGGAAGCTCCAGAATATGCTGATTATCCAAAGAACTCACCACGGGGTCAACTAGACTAGACAAACCAGGGACGGCCCGGGGGGGGGGGGGAGTCTGTCAGAAACCTCTGAAAGAAATTAACCACACCCAAATGTACCTCTTATGGGGTCTTCAACCACTCATTCTCACCTATTTTCATCTCCCTCACTACCCTGTGGATTTTGGAAGACATAGCATGGAAGAAATGAGAATTTCCTTCCCCCTTTTCAAGCCATCTTTACTTAGCTTGCTGGGCAAGACGAGTCTCTTCTCTACTCATCCACGTATGCAGCTCAGCCTTCGAGGCCAACAAATCAAGTTCAACATATTCGGAAAACCCCAACTGAAGTTGTTCTTCCAGGCTAGAGATCCTATCCTCAAGGCGTTGAATATGAGAGCTTGTCCAGCCGAACACATCTTTATTCCATCTCCTCAGGACCCCTTTTAACGCCTTTAATTTTTGAGCCAATTTGACCATACCATAACCAACCTGCTCCTTACCCCAAGCAACGTTCACACAGTCATGGAATAGCTCATGGGAAGTCCACATATACTAGAACTTGAAATGAATGAAACCATACAATTGGTCACTTTGCCCCATGGTCACCACAAGCGGTGAGTGATTTGAGCTTTGTCTAGGCAAATACTTCATTAGCACCCTTGGGAATTCAAGCATTAGAGTCGAGTTTACTAAAGATCGATCCAGTCTTGCCCAACTACGAGCTCTTCCTTGTTGTCCATTACACCACGACATTTTATTGCCTTCATAATTTGCTTCAATCATCCCCACTGCATCAATAAAATCATTAAATTCCCTCATAGCTATGGCCGGTCTAGGTCTTCCTCCAATCCTCTCATCATCGTTGCGGATAATGTTAAAATCACCCATGATGATCCAAGGGGTGTTACTAGTGCTCAAAATACTCAAATCCTCCCAGAGCCTTCTACGGTCCAGGTATGAACATTTAGCATAAACAAAAGTTGTAAGAATTTTTTTATCCTTCTCTTTAATCAAAAGAGAAATACTTTGACCCTTTACGGATTTGACCGTAACGTTTACATTTGTACTCCACAGCACCCATATCTTACCCCCAGCACCCTGATTAGAAATACATCCCCCAAAGTTCATTCTGTTATAAGCCGAGCCATACAATGCTCACCAACAAACGGTTCCGCAATAGCTACCACATTCACTTTATACTTCCTTACCATTTTTATCAACTGCTCTTTAGAGGTACCGAGCCCCCTTAAATTCCAATATAGGAAAGGATTTATAAATCCAATTTTGATGGCCTGCTTTTGACCTTGCTAGAATTCCTCGTTTTAGAAACTGAATCTCCAACACCACTTTCTCTAGGCCTCTCAGAATCTGAATTAACTTCTTGAGTTATTTGAAGGTGCATTACCTCATGCCCACATTCAGAGTCAGAGAGGGATTTAGGTTCCACCACAAACGACAAACCCACCTGATTAACATCATGAACCTCCATGTCTTGATCATCCAGATACTGTAGTTCTCCCACCTCTAAAGTCCGAGCAGCCTGGGTGTCATCCACGGTCAAAGGCACGGCAGAAATGAGCTCATCCTGTAGCAAAACAGGGGAACCTTCCTCTGCCATTGGTTCGGCATGGACAATTCCACCCGGCAGATTAGCCTGGGCCATCTCAAAGGCCTTTTCTATTTCTTTATCCAAACCCAAATTATTCCCTAGCAAATCTAACTCTTGCGGGACAACAACATTACCCTTCAAACCAGAAGACTCTCCTGGTTCACGACTTGAAATAACACTGGGACTTGTCTCCAAAACAGTGTTAATCATAAGACTTTTCGGCATATCAACCTGCACTGGATTCTCAATAGTTTTTTGTTCACCTTCCTTCGATTTTTCCATTTCCCTGTTTCAACCAAATCTCAGTTTTCCCACTACACAATTTCTAGAATTCTTCTCAACCTTTTTACACGTATTGGAGTTGTGCCCCTGTATCTTTCACAAACCATAGTATGCGGGAAGAGTCTCGTAAACCACTGGCTGGTAGCGACTTGAGGGGGCCTGAGGAATCCCAATCCACAAACCATCAATTGGTTTCGACGCTGCATCCATCTCAACACAAAATCTTGCTCCATCTGTTTGAGTGGCACATCTCGTGCTATTGTTGCTTCTGAAATAGGTTCCAATCGGCAGTGCTAAGTTCCGGAGGTGAGATTTGTGATAGAAATTGGGCGGCAACCCTGGTAACACCACCCACACCGGAACCAAAGAGGGTTCCTTCTCCTCTGAAAAACCAGTCGACCATTTGAAAACACGATATGGACAACCGTCTATTTCCCAGGCCTCACGAGCAAATGCTTTCTGGAAATCCTCTTCAATGGCAAATCTTAGAAAAACATGTCGCAGGGTTCTTATGGTCGAAACCGGTTGGGCACTAAGTCCCCACCGAGTACAAATGAAAGCACGGATTACATTTAGGGAGGGACGTTGTCGAAGGAATTTCAAGACTAGAGAATACCTGAAAGGCTGCACCGAACGCTCCAACTCCTCCTGCGAAAACCAAATGTATGTTTCTCCATCCAAAACTTTTGGTGCGCGCAAAGGGACCAGCACTTCAGGTAGAGGGAGCAGTGTTTGCGCCACCATATCCGAGAAGGATTGTGGCCTAGCGGTTGTCGGCGGGCCCTTGGGGGCCCCTACGGCTGCCGTTTTCCTCAAAAGGGGGGCCAAAACCTAGCAGAGAGTGTTTATTTCGCCTAGGGGTACAAGGGTCCTAACAGTCTTTTATTCAAGCTCTTAGACATGTTTATTAAGTTCAAATTACTTTAGAAAATAATATAAGAGACTAAAGATATCTTAGTATTGCACAGTTAAGATTTATACTTAGTATTATTCTGTTTTTAAAAGAAAAAAGAAAGAGAAACTCAATTTGCAGTGCCCAAGTGGGGACTGCATGTGCAGGCCCTTTATTAAATGAGAAAAAACATCATTTTAAGAGGGATATTTTTATAATTTTAAAAAATCTTAAAGATAAAATTGTCTAAGCTTGCATTACAATCCCCAAATGAGGACTGTATATAGCATTGCTAAAAAAGAAAATATACTAATATTATAGCTTATAACCACAGCTTATAACCACTTTATTGCTATAAAATAAAGCAGTTAACTACAACTCAATCTACCAATAAAAAGAAAAATCATTTGAATAGATATTGTTCATCAATGCATAATATTTGAAAGGAAAATTATAGTATGTCCTCTCATTTAGACCCCTCATTTTGACCACTCATGAATTTGATTTTTTTTTTTTTACTTTAATGGTTAAGGAAGTGACTATTAGTGTATTGACATATTTTAAAAGAATATATATTTAAAAATTTTGGAATAAAAAATAAAAAATAAAAAAGTGTGATATGGCCTGAGGGGGACACGATAGCAGTACCTAGCTGTCACCGCTGGTCGGAATAATTCCTCTATTTCAAAATGGAAAATGATTCCCACACATCATTTTTTTTAAAGCAAGTGCATATTATAAAATTTGAAAAATAAAAAAAAAACAACCTTATAGAGTTTGGATCATAATTCACACTATTATAGACTAGTAGAGGGTGGATCTTTTCCACTCTAAAAATCCAACAAGCATGATGGGATAGAGATAAGGGATATACTTCCAAAAAAATTAGTGGAAGCAGCCCACTGTGCAATAGAATGCGCACATCGATTATGATCTCGATTTATTTTCCTTAAACTCCAGCTTTCAAAGGAATTTAAGAGAAGCCTTGTGTCTTTAGCTATGGGCTCCATAGTCCAATCAGCACTATTTTCTGGTGCCTCAGCCTCATATAATGCCATTTGTGAATATCCAGCGATTGTGATTTTCTTTATAAACCTGGCTTTAGCTTCTCTAATGCCTGTGTATATTGATGTGGCTTTACCTTGGTTTGAGTTTTGACTTTTGATAAAGCTGGTTAGAGCAAAAACTAGAGCACCATCCTCTTATTTGTATACAGAGTATTGCCTGTACTCCTTACTACAACATCAAAAGTTAGCAAATAATGGCCTTTTGGTATAACCTTCCAACTCAAAGGATTAGTCAATTGCTTATTGCCCCATGCTTCCCTATGATCTTTGAAATTTTTTTGGGCACAATCTACAAAATTTTCCACAATTAGTTTGATGGACTCATGCACAATCTTATTTCTTAAGAACCAGATATTATCCATGACAACAATGACAAAATTTTGGAACTAGTGCTCTGCATGAGAGGGAATATTCAAAGAACTAGAAGGGGATAGAACACATTCAATCCATTTAGTAATCCCTCGATCCACAAAGCATGAAATATTTAAGGGCCAAGGAGAGAGTCTCCAAAGAATTCTTGAGAAAGTGCAGTTAAGGAACAAATGTGTGGGAGTTTCCTCCTCAGAGTTGTAGATGGGGCAAATAGCTTGACTCTCATTTAAGGCAAGACAGGTTTTTAGCAAGGATTTGGTCGGGATAATGTTGTTTAGGACTTTCCAAGCAAACAATTTTAGCCTATCATGTACTCTAAGTTTCCAAACCTTTTTCCACATCCCAGAAGGTATAGATGATTGTTGCATATGCAGCTTTAACAGTGAATTTCCCAGATGCATTATTAATCCATACCAGCCTATCCCCCCCTCAGATGGAAGTTACTTTGAGTAAGAGGTATTTTTTGAATTTCATTTACTATGTTTTGATGGAATAGGACTTGGAGTAAGAGTGTGTTCCACCTTCTTGGTTCCTCTAGAGTCAGTTTAGAAACACCAAGGTATGGATCTTTATGAATGGAATCAGATTGAGGAATGGGAATGAAGGAAAGTTGAGTTGGTATCCAAAGGTCCCTCCAAACTCTGGTATTTGTGCCATTATTTATCCGGTAGCAAGCATTGCACTTCAAAAGATCTCTCTACTTTAGAATACCTTTCCAAAACCATGAATTAGATACTTTTAGGGTGATTTTTAAGAAAGGGGAATTTTTCCTATATTTGTTTTCTAGAGTTGGCTTCCAAATAGAGGTGCTTCCATTTATATATGCCAATTGCATTTGCAGAGAATGGCTTTGTTAAAATTGGAGGTCAACCTCAGACCCAGACCTCCCGTAGCTTTTGATTGATGGATTGATTTTCAAGCTTTGGAGTGAGACTGTGTGTTTTATTAGGTTTGAACCCCCACCAGAACTCATAAAGGACTGATCAACATGATTTGACACAGATTTGGGAATCCAAAGGGTTGACATAATGTGAGAGGGAATGACACTAGCAACTGATCTTATAAAAGTAGTTCTGTTTGCTTGGGATAATAGTTTAGATTTCCAGGCTGCTAGTTTTTGGGAGATATTTTCTTGAATGTCCTTAAAATAAATCTTCTTTAAGGCCGTGAAAGACAACGGGAGACTTAGATATTTTATTCTTGAAGAAGCAACTTTGAAACCTAGAATCTCTTTGATATCCCTTTTGGTTTGAGTAAGGGTGTTGTTGCTATATTGAATTGAGGGTTTTCCCGAGTGCTCTTTCTGTCCAGACTAGGATGAGTATTTCTCAATGCAGTTTAGGAAAGATTGGGCATTTTGTGTGGTTGCTGAGCCAAAGAGAATCAGGTCATCAGCAAAAAGAATGTGTGTAAGGTAGGGATGGCAATATGTGATACGATCCGTTAATCCAACACGAACACGATACGATAAAAGCGGGTTAGGGTTTAGCCTTAACGGGTTCGGGTAAAAACAGGTTGACCCGTTAAAACACGATTGCTTAATGGGTCAACCCGTTTTGACCCGTTATAACCCATTATGACCATTTAAGAAAGTTAAAATGACAATTATACCCTTATACTTAAAAATAAAATTGTTGGGATTTTAATTTCGATATTTTTATTGTTTGAATTGTAATTTTGGACTTGTAGTTAGTTTTTTTATTTTTTTTTATAGATATTATGATTTTGACATTCATATAAAATTATGCTAAACTTAACTAGGTCAAAAGGATTAATTTCGAGTCTGTTCAACCGATTTACATAAACGGGTCAAAACGGGTTGACACGACACCATCCGTTAACATAATGGGTCGTATCAGGGTTTGAGATTTTGACACGATAAGCTTAACGGGTCGGGTTAAGGTTTACATATATAGTATAATATGCATGTCTTGACACGACACGAACATTACCCGTTAACATGATTTGACACCCCTAGTGTAAGGATAGGACTAGATTTGCTAATATTTATGCCTTTCAAATTATCAAGATTATCCTCTTTAGCAATAAGTCTAGAAAGGACTTTTGTACCCATTATAAATAGGAAATGGGAGAAAGGATCTCTTTGTCTCAATCCTTTAGAAGGATGAAAAAAGCCTTTTGGACTGCCATTCATAATAACAGAGAATGTGATTGTGGATATGCATTCCTTTATCCAATTAACCCAAGAATGTTTAAAACCCATGCATTTAAGGAAGTTAATTATGAAGTCCCATTCCATGAAATCAAAGGTTTTTTTCATATCAATTTTCACAACCATAAGACATTCCTTTCCTTTTTTCCTCTTCAAATGATGAAAGACTTCATGTGCATGGATTGTATTTTCCTGAATCAATCTCCCAGGCACAAAGGCTGTTTGATGAGGTGAAATGATTTTAGGCATAATAGATTTGAGTTTGTTAGCTAGGATTTTTGAAATGATCTTGTAGCAAACATTTGAGAGACTAATTAGTCTAAACTGATGGGCAGTGTTTGGGTTTTTCGTCATTGGGATTAGAGAGATATGAGTGTGATTCATGTAACATCCCAGATTTTAGTGTATTTTAATGGAGGATTTATTTAATTTATTTTGTGATTATTTATTTTGTTTTTAAATTTTGGGAGTTTTTAAATATTGTTTCATAATATTTTATGATGTGAAAATTATTTTATGTGCTTTCTAGATTTTATTTATTGTTTTGGCTTTTAAAATGATCTTTAATTTAAATTGATTTATTTTTGAGTTTTAAATTTTTATTGTTGCATTTAAATTATTTCACTGCGTTTGGATTATTTTAATTAGCTTTCGGTTTTAAATTCATCTTCGTTGGTTTTTTTTTC
>QEOT01123911.1:44670-64387 GCA_003123785.1 Pterocarya stenoptera | reverse complement strand
TGGTTGTTGTATTCTTATATTTGTTATCTTGGAGTATTTTTGGGTTTTACTTACCTGTGGTACCATTTATTGGTACTGCAGATTTTGACGCAGGTTTTGAAGAGGTTGAGCCCGAAGATGCGGCTCCACCTGAGGAGTAGGGACATTTGGCTATATTCTATGTTGTATTTGTATTTTTATTTGAGGTTGTTTTATGAACAAGAAAATTGTATTATGTTGACTTGTGGATTTCTGTATTATTTTTGTATTGTATTAAATTCTGGTACTTAGTTATCTGACCTAATCTTTCCGCTGCATTTTTGTACACGTGTTGCATTTCACACACTCGGCACGTGTCGTTGGGGTGCGTGATCGTGTTGTCATCATCCCGGGTGTCTCGATTTCCGTGCTTGTCCGTACATGGAAGTTGGGGGCGCCACAATTCAGCTCCTTGAGCAAGTTCCCATGAATGAAGAAGTTTTTAATAACTACAGTCACATCTATTTTGACAATGTCCCAGTAGTGCTTATAGAATAAACCAGGTCTAGAAGCCTTTGAGGAGGGTGTTTTCTTTAGAGTGGAGATAATTTCTTCATCAATTAGAATCTCATAGAAGAAGTTATTATCCAACTCAGAGATTTTTTGAGGAAATAACTCATTCAGTTCATGTGAGAAGATGGGGTTGGATGAGCTGTATATATTTTGGAAGTGATCCAAAAAAAGATTTTGAATATCAGTAGGATCACCAGTCCATTGGTTTGGATTTGCTTTCAGGCTCTCAATGGAGTTTCTCCTTCTCCTCATAGTGGTGGACATGTGAAAAAATTTTGTGTTCAGATCAGTAGTAGTAAGCCATTGAAGTCTGGATTTTTGGCACCAAAGGATTTCTTCCCTTCTTAGCATCTCATTGAGAATGGATTGGTGTGTTGGTTCATTTGACTGGATGAGAGAGAGTGATTGAATCAGGTTTTTTTTTATGGAGGTTTGGATATATCCAAAGTAGTTTTTATTCCAAGTTTTCAAAGCATTCTTTACTTCTTTCAGTTTATTAGATAGAATGAATCCAAGAGTGCCTTGGAACAAAGTGTTCCAAGCCTTTTGGATGATCAGTTGGTTTGTTGGATTTCTTATCCAAAATTCCTCAAATTTAAATGAGTGATATTTTTTCCTACTGCCCATAATATCTAAGAGAATTGGGGCATCATCAGAGGATAGCATGGGAAGATGTTGAAATGTAGCATTTGGAAAAAGAGTAGTCTAGATATGATTTGACACACCTCTATCATGCCTTTCTCTAATGTTTCCCATCCCTTGTCGATTATTGTTCCAAATATATTTAAGACCAAGAAAGCTACATCCACCAACCCATTATCTTTTATAAATTTCTTTAGCCCACTATGATGTGAGGAATTAGCAAAGGGTTTTCTCCCAAATTTTTCGGATTGTCCTAAGATGGCATTGAAATATCCCAAGGATAGAGTAGGACCAAAAAAATATATTAATTAGATTGTGCATGTTATCCCATAATTTCCATTTCATGTTTATTTGTGCAGGGCAATAAACTAGACTAATTAACTTTGGAATATGAGAAGGATCCGAGTACACGAAAAGAGCTATTATATTAGTATTGTTAATATCGTGTTTCATACGCTTTTGAGCAGTGTTCTAACAACTCGAGTCTTAAGTCTTTCACCTGCACAACTAAGAAAACATGGAGAGTGGGGGCTTTGGTGGAGGCCAGGGGGGGAGTCTCTGATGCTAAAGTCAGTATATCTCCTTAGTAGTTCGTGCGTGAGCTTAAAGGAATTAGAGATAGTTCTTCATACTTAGAGATCAACTTTTATGCTAGGTTTCTGGGTGGGGACAGCTCACACCTGGCTTCGGGGAGTCCATGTCACTTCAACTGTTCGCTTAGTTAGAGTCATTTAATGCGGCATGACTTCTGGGACGACATTATTAATGCGGTGTAGAGTCTGGGGAGTGGTGTCATTAATGTAGACGCTCCTTGTTAACCCCCTCCATGCCTGCGCAAGTTCCCGAGGGTAAAGTGTCATTGGGGAGGTGTTATGGCGGCGAGTCTCATCTGCCCTTGCCGTTCGCTTTTCCTACATGTGGGTGGGTTTTGCTCATGGGCTAAGTACTCTGCAGAGGCCCATTGACTCTTTTTAGAGGAAGGTTGTTGGGCTTGGCTGGGCTCTCTGACTTACTTCCCCAGTGGTCTCTCATGAGCTTGCCATACGGGCCAATAGGAAGGAAAACCCTTTTACAAGCATCACTATAAATAAGTTCCACATCCAATTCTCCTTTCTACATAAACAAAAGTCCACCCCACTTACCTACAGGTGGAATATTTACAAGTATAGAAAAACCAAGCCTATTTACAACACTATAAGTATTATTAGCATTCAAAAGAGTTTTTGAAAGGAAAATTGCATCAAGTTGGTGAGTCCTGATGCTTGCCCTTAAGCTTTTAATTGCGTGTGGATGGGCAATGCCCCTGCAATTCCAAGATATTATCCTCATATCTAATTTGGTGGGAGTATTGGCTTGGCCACATTAGCCTCATCATGGAGAGAAAACAATTGCAAAGTCTGAGTTTGAGATATAGTACCCGGTTTGGTCTCCCCTAGCCTTTGGTATGGAGAGAATCGAGGCTTCTTGATGCTTCTAATGATTGTATCTATCATCCTGATTTATGTTGTCTGGACCAGTTTTGCTATTAAGTATCTTCCACTTAATTCCTGATCAGTACTTCCTTTTCTTTGATACTTCCTGCTACTGATTCCGTCCTAGATGATGCTTTATTTTGAGATGAATCTCCCTGTCCCTCATGAGCATGAGTGTTAATGAGTTGGGAGTTCACCTAGTTATCAAAGGATGATGGAAGTGTTTTCTTTGTCCAAATGGTATTTGTTTTGTTCCAGTAGATTGGGCTTTGTTTCAGTGAATGGGTCTCAAGAATGCCTTGGCTTTGGTTGTCCATTTGGTCTATTTCACTTTGTTTTGCCCTGATGGCAAGGCTGTTTTACAAGATGGGCTAACCAAAAAAGAGCTAGAGGGCTTTTCAACTGGGCTAATTTCTGGGCCTAATATACCATCAAATTGGGCTATAATAGTGTTGTATATGTTGACCTCAGTTGGTTTTCCTTGGGTCTGATAATGCCTTTTGTCATCTAGTGGAGTTGCTATTCCCAGAGGCATTAAAGACATAGATTTTGGGTTTGTTTGTGACGGCAGGGATTTCAGAGGAGAGGATTGGTTTTGGTCCATTGGATCCGCAGTATTATTTTTGATGGATTGGATTTCATTGAGCAGTTTGAAAAGGAGACCAGATGTTACCTTTTGAGGAAAAATTTTGACTCTCCATGTTAACGGGTGGAAGTGACAAGTGCCGCTATCATTTAATAACTCTTTCTCTTTTGTCTATGGACTTGAGAGCTCACCACATGTCTCATTGATATTTCCTGTGCAATTCATGCTCATGCAGAACTGGTTGTCCCAAAAGAACTGCATCCTTGCACTGGATTTTGCTTGATCTATTCCCCTATTGTTGTTGATAGCATTAATCTGGGGTTCATCCACGGATCTTGAAAGGATTGGGATTCATGCAAATCCAGAATTGATAAGCCTTTTCCTTTGTCTGGCTTATGACCCAAGGGTCCCCTATTTTCTTGAGATAAGGACGTGTTTGCTGGTTGACTAGTGTAAGGGTTGGGTATTGTTATCAATTCCGATTGTTGGCTCCCTAGTTTTGTATGTTGATCTTCAAAGGGAGTAAGCCTCCTAATGTCAAAGTTTTCACCTCTCATCCAAGGGTCAAATGGTGATGGTTCTTGCTGGTCTTGCAAGTTAGGGCAAACCTGTTGGATATGACCTAAATTTCCACAGCAATAACAGAAATCAGATAATCTCTCATATTTGAAATAAATCCAAGTAGATGGCCGTCTTGGACGTGTAAAAGGGAAACTTTCAGGCATGGGTCTTTCTACATTTATTTCAACTTGAATCCTTGTAAACCTCCTAAGGGCCACTCCAAAACAAGAAACTTGTTCTACTTGAATCAGATTACCTAATATTCCCCCCCCCCCCTTTTTCTTTTTGCATTGCGAATGGTCATCAACTCGAGGGGAAGGCCATGTATTTGAACCCAGAATAGTGACATAGTAAGATTGAGTTCTTGAATACTCAAACCTGGAGGTCATTCGCAAATGAGCATGTGGAAGCCTTTGATGTTCCAAGCCTTTGTGCTAGGATCCGATTCTTCTCTTACGGTGATGGGAATGTAAAGAGAAAGGTGTTGATGTTCAGGTTTTCGATGGTGAGCCTAGTGACGAAACTCCATATGGCTATGATTGTGGCATGTAGAGAGTGCTTATTCAGAGGTTTTGACGAGATGATGCGTCCAACCAAAGCGTGTTCAGGGAGATACGTAGCTACTTCAGTTTCGGGTTCTGGATTTAGGTCTTTCCAGTTTAGGGCTTCAGGTTTTGAAACGGGTTTGTTAAGGTCTGGTTAGGAAGCCATTATTCAGAATGTGAGGAAGGGGCTAGGTTTGGTAATGACTAAAATTTTGAAAGGATGTTAGGAAACGGAGGGCTGGTTTCTTTTGTGAGAATTGGCAACACTGGGGCGTGGGAGGTAAGGGATTTGGAGAAAGTATAATGACTGGGTATTTGAAGAAGGACTCCTGGGTTAGTTTAGCTAGGATGAGTTGTGCTCATAAGGGAGAGGGATATAACTCATCATGGGAGTTGGAAAAAATTATAAGAGCATTAGCATTGGTCTATGCATATGCATATGCAAAATCACCTCTTTTGCATATCCATTTTGCCATTCAAGCAAAACTTTTACATTGGCTTATACATATTTGAGACAAAATAATAAAAAAATATTTTTCTAAAATCAAATTTTTTTATATATATTTTGCAATTAGCATCCATTACATACATTTGACATTAATAATACAAACGCAATAATAAAAAATATAATTTTTTATATATATTATATTAAAAATATAATACAATGAAAAAATATATATATATTATAATAATAAAATGAATATGCAGGTGAATGTTTGTTGTATTGTTGAGGGATGGAGAAGAGGAAAAGATTGTGAGAGAGAGAGTGGGAGGAGAGAGAAATAATTAGTAAAATAACATTTGAAGAATGAATAGTAACTCTCTAAATTTAGATAAATATTGTTCATAGCTAGCTAAATATTTGGTTATACATAAGTCAATATAGAGGAATTTAGGCTCATATTATACAAATATGATTTTGCATATGCATGTGCATAGACCAATGTGGATACTTTTACACAACACAATGCACAATTGTCCTGAATGAAGAGAAAAAAAAAATTGTCCTGAATGATCACATTACATCATCTTTATTATAAAAAAAAAAGGACTTGAGACTTAGGTGCTATTTAGATAGTAAGTTGAAATGAGATGAACTGAGATGAAAGTTGAAAGTTAAATAAAATATTGTTCGAATATTATTTTTTAATATTCTTACTATTTTGAAATTTGAAAATTTTGAATTGTTTATTTTATTTTGTGTGAAAATTTAATAAAGTTATAATAATAAAA
This sequence comes from Pterocarya stenoptera, assembly GCA_003123785.1. Taxonomy (NCBI): domain Eukaryota; kingdom Viridiplantae; phylum Streptophyta; class Magnoliopsida; order Fagales; family Juglandaceae; genus Pterocarya; species Pterocarya stenoptera. Next base: position 58,817 of record QEOT01123911.1, on the reverse strand, counting down.
TAAGATGAGATGAAACACTTCTTGTATAAAAAAAATTAGGCAACTTTTTTTCTCTTTCCAACACACCTCAACGAACTGAACCCATCGCAACGGCTGAACAACTGCAAGTTCACAAGGAAGTTGCCACGGCTTTCTCTTTCTCTTATGTCAATTCAATGTCTCCTGTCAATTTAATGAAAGAGCAGTGCTAGCACGGGAGGCGTCCCAATAAGAACAAAAAGTGTTTTTTTATTTTTTCATTCATTTTTTTTTATATTGTTAAACATTTGTTTTAAAAGAAAATTCACAACATCACTAAAATTTATAAATTATTTTTCTAATCACTAAATAAAATAAAATAAATTTATCGGGATGCAATCGGGACCCAACACTTGGTGGATGTAGCATTTTTGTAAACGAAATGCTGCATGATCATTTCATGCCAGTAAAATTGTGACTTTTCTACCGATGCTAACTCCAAGTCAATAGTCTCTCATTATTTCAAGTCAATGGCGATGCTGTAGTTACCGTTAATAACCTCCGAAAGCTTGCCTTCATTTTCTCCGACTCCTCCGTCAAACGTCCACCGACACCAGTCCACAAGGCAAGAGATACATTTTCGACGCCGTCTTCCGGCTCTCCTCCAATCTGGGGATGTTGGCCGTTCTTAATGCTTATTCTAGGGGTAGTTTGAATATGAATTATGGCCATCAAAATCACCCATTAGAGCATCATCAACACCATCCTCATGCTACTAATAGTGGAGATGAAGGCCCCAGTAGTTCTCAGTGACAATCACAATATACGACTTGATCAGTTGCTCTAATAATATATATATCGTGTATAAAACAACTTGATTTGTTTCCTTTTTCTTCCGTGCTATGGGGTCAGGAACTCTAGATTGTTAGCTTTGTTTTGCATAGTTGGAAGCTTAAATTGTGACGAGTAGAGTTCTTCAAAATTCAATCAATCATCGTCTGAGGAGAGTGGCTCCTAGTTCTCATTCTAGCGTTCTTTGAGTTTTAAGTTTCTTCTTTTAAATTTTTTTAACTGGTTCTGGGATTTTTCTATAGATTGATGTGGAGTGTGAGATGTAATTTGTTAGTTAATTTGGTCCAAGAGGGGCTAAAAGGAACAGGCAGAGTGAGATTGTATAGGAAGATATTAATTAATTCGTGTTCAGTATTGTTATTTGCTTTCTTTGTGTGAGAAAATGAAAAAGAAAACATAAAGAATGGAAAACATCCAAAGGGTAAAATTCTAATCTTTTGGGTTAATATGGTATGTTTGACCATTCTTGTTTCTTTTTACTTTTTTCAGGAACATTGTATAAAGCATATTCTTTCATTCTTGTTGCTTTCAAAACACACCGAGAAATATGAGTAATAATATTTTAAAGTTCTTTTTCAATCTTTGCAAGATGATGATAAGGAGCATTATAAGTTGCTAGATAAATAAACCTCAGCACCTGTAGTTCTTATAGAAATGACAAAAGATCAAGCAAAAAGGACATGAATGAAAGAAATGCAGCAAAGCAACAGCAAGTAACTTAAAGCCATTTATGTATGAGAGATAAGCAGAGCTCCAATGGATCGAGTAATGAGAAATGGGTGACCAAGGAGGTTATAATTTTTAATTTGAGATGGTCTCTCTTGTTTGAAGACGATGCTAACGAAGACGAAAGTTGAGATGGGTTTCGGTTGGCTTGAAGACCAAACTTGAAGACAAAGTCCGTTCTAATTTATTTAGACGAAAGAGATTTTATTATTTTAATTTTTAAAGACATACAACATGGCATGCCATGTATATCGGGAAGGGGGAGCGGGACATTCCAAGCGGTGGACATAGCATTTTTGTTCAAGTCAAATACAAGATTTTGATAAGGGCAATGTTAGGGATCCCGTTGGAGCATTCCGCTCCAAAAAAAAAATTTGTTTTTTTGTTTTTTGTTTATGTAGTGATTAAAAAAATGTTGTTTAATAATATTGTGAGTTTTTTTTTATAAAAAAATATTTAAAAGTGTTAAAAAAATGATATGAAAAAAAAACAAAAAAAAACACTTTTAAATATTTTTTTCATATCATTTTTTTAACATTTTAAAATATTTTTTCTTTTAAAAATTCATAATATTATTAAATAAAATTTTCTTAATCACTATATAAAATAAAAATAAAAAAAAATTTATTTAGAACGAGATGCTACAACGGGATCCGATCCCTATCATTTTCCTTTTGACAAACTAAAAACCCACGTGCATACACGATTCTTTAAAAATTGTGGGCCATGCCCAACTTGCAGTAAGCATATCCATTTTGATTTTAAGGCTCCGCTTGGATACACAGTTCAGATGAGATGATATGAGATATTTTGAATCGTAATTGAATAAAATATTGATAGAATATATTTTTTAGTATTATTTTTATGTTGAGATTTGAAAAAGTTGAATTGTTTATTATATTTTTATATGAAAATTTAAAAAAATTATAATAATTAAGATGAGATGAGATAATGATTTATGTAAACAAACGGGGCCTTAAGTTTTTGCAACCCGAATCACAAAAGCCGAGTGAAAACGTACGATCTGCAACAATAGCACACCTAAACTCTGTTGTCGGCATCCAGCATTGGTAACAATGGTGAGCGATGGTTGTGTGCGCTTCGGCTCTTGGAGTTGGGCTCTGGGAGAACCCCGGCGGGCCGGCAGAGAGAGAGAGTCCAATTTTAAAATTTAAAACTTTGAGTCGTTATACTGCTACATCGCATACTCAATTTTTTATTTTTATTTTTTTCTAACCAGTCCTATCCCGCAATTTCTCTATTTTCCTATTTTGCATCTGTCGCGTCCACGTTTCTCTCTCAAGCCAGCCCCCTGTCTCTCTCTCACTGACGATAAAAAATGATGTTGCCTGTAGATACGAAGGCAAGAGCCACGAGCGCACCGAAGAAAGCAAAGGCCAAGGACGGGGAGCTAGAGATAGACAGTAGGGAAGGTGGGGCTTCAGCGTTTGAGGCCCAGAGACTTGTTAGGGACCTTGGTCAAGTCCCTAAACATTATGTCCTCCTCGGCTATGATCTCCTTTAGTTGACTGAATTCTAGTTCTTCTCTTGCTTGGTTCACGATCAATGATGGCTAGGGTGGCAATTTGGGCAAGGTGAGGTTAGGTGTTTAGGATAGTATTGGGTGGATGGAAGATGGAAAATGGCTAAGTGTTTGGGTGGCTAGGCTTGCATGGGATGCATGGGGTGCACGGCAAGGGTGAGGTGCATGTGTGGCGCCACCTAGGTGATTAGGGTTAGGGTTGGATGAGGTGGCTAGGGTTAAGGATGGAAGATGGTTTAGGGTTTAGGAGTGGGCGGCACTAGCTTGGCCGAATAGGGTGTGGAGAGTTTTTAGGAAGTTTCCTAAAAACAAGGGATTTGGTTGTAGATAAGGGAGTGGCCGGCCAAGGGTGTTGAATGAGTCAACTAGGGTTTCCAAGTATGGAAACCCTATTATGGCAAGTGTAGGAATTGGCCAAGACACTCTAATAAGGAACGAGTTGGCCAAAATGCACTTGGATGGATAAGGAAGGTGTATTCGGCTAGGGCTAGGTGGAAGGAGGTGGATCAACTATGGAAAGTTGACAAACAAGGTGGGTGGCCGAAAATATGGATTGAATGGATTGGAAGAGCCGAAAATGGGATGAACACCAAGAACATAATATGAACACCCAAGAACAATGAGGAACTCGGATGAACAATGAACAATTCAACAATGATTCACAATTTGCACCAAAATTGAAATATACCTCATATATTGATAAAAGAACAAAATAAAGATAATCAACTTGGATTCAATGAATTGCACCAAGTTGATAAACAAGATAAATGGATTACTCCAATTCAATGAATTGCACCCAAAAGAGCCCAAGTGTCTAGCACCGAAATGATCTCTCAACAATGTCCTCACTCTAGTCAATTTGCCAAAAGATGTGAAAGAAATGACTAAGGGTCCTATTTATAAGGTTACAATTTGAAAACTCCCAAAAGGTCCCTTTGCAATAAAAGAAATAAATAAATAAAATAAATAACATAAATACGATAGTGGCATGGGCCACATGGCCGTGGCATGCATGAGCCAAGGGTTCGGCTAGATGGGTGCATGGTGGTCCACGGTCTGGCCCATGGCTAGGTGGCTCGGCATGGCTAGTTGTGGTGCATGGCATGGTGCCATGCATGGGCCGGCTAGTGGGCATGGCATGGAGCCATGTTCGGCCTGCTGGTGGCTAGTCATGTGAACTGGCTGCAAGGCATGGGCTGGAGCCATGTGCTGGATGGCATGCCTGGTGAGCATGCCATTGACATGCTTTGCATGGCACGGGCTGGAGCCGTGCACTGGATGGCATGCCACTGGCCTGCTCTACATGGCATGAGCTGGGCCCGTGCGTTGGATGGCATGCCTGGAAGGCATGCTACTAACCTCGCTGGTGTGCGGCAGAAGGGCCATGCTGCTGGGGGCATGGTCGGCTACATGTGCTGCATGGGCGCATGCATGGGCGTGCGCTGGGCCATGCGGCCTGTGTGCGTGCGCTGGGCCGTGTGGCCTGCGTGCGGGCACTGGGCCATGCGGGCCGCATGAGTGGGCAGGGCCACGCTTGCGTGCATGCACCGTGCCACGCAGTGCATGGGCGTGCGCATGCCTGGTCGTGCGCTGTGCTGCGCATGGCCACTAACCTCGCTGTGTCCAAGGCGTGGCGCGCGCATGTGTGTGCGCATGGCCTACATGCTGGGCACCCCATGCGTATCAAGGCACGGACCAAGGCATGCATGTGGCCGGTCCATGGGCATGCTGGGCACCCCGTGTGTGACAAGACACAGGCCAAGGCATGCTCGTAGCATTATCAAGAGGCATGTCCCGAACATGACTAGGACATGTGTCATAATTTTAGAGGCCATCTTACGTGGGATCTAACAAGATTGCCATGGGTGACAATTTCTTTGCTATTTTGGCATTTGAATGAGAGAGAGAGAGGTGAAGGTGAACTTCATTAATGTTTGAGGAAAAAGCTGATGGCATTGACTTGAAAAAGCTAGTGAATTTTAGCTGGTGCCTAATTAAGGTCAGTTTTGCTGATAATCGGTTCAAACGTGAAGGCAAAATAAACCGGCTGTTGAGCAGATGCTTTCGCGCGGATATAAAAATACTTTCATTCAATTCTATCCTATTTTATCTCATTTTTTTATTATAATTTTTTAAAATTTTTATATAAAATATAATAAATAATTTAATTTTTTAAAATTTTTAAATAATAATAATATTAAAAAATAATATTATAATAATATTTTATTCAAATCATCTAAAATCATTAAATCTCATTTTACTATCTAAACGAGTAAGTTGCGTTTGGATGTTAAATTAAATTAAGTCGAGTTGAGTTAAATTAAGTTGAGATAATAAAATATTGCTAGAATATTATTTTTTAATATTATTATTATTTTAATATTTGAAAAAGTTAAATATTTATTATATTTTGTATTAGAATTTGAAAAAATTATAATAATGAATTAAGATGGATTTAGGATCAACCGAGATACTGTTTAGAATTTTAACATGCCTCGTTTGTTTTTAGAGATGAGATGAATTAAGATTAAAGTTAAAAAGTTAAATAAAATATTCTTAAAATATATTTTTTAATATTATTTTTATTTTGAGATTTAAAAAAATTGAATTATTTATTTTATTTTGTATTGAAATTTAAAAAAGTTGTAATAATTAAATGAGATAAGATGAAATAGATTTGAAAAAGTTGAATTATTTATTTTATTTTGTATCGAAATTTGAAAAAATTATAATAATAAAATTGATATAAAATGAGATAAGATGAAATGTTTTATGAAAACAAACTAAGATTATGGACATCAACTAATTTCAATCTAATTTTACAACATTTTCGTTACAGTGGATAGTGAAAGTGTTGAAAATGCTTGTGAATCTTAGTAAAAAAGTAGTAATAAAATAATAATAAAAAATAGATAAAAAATAATAAATAGTAAAAAAAAAAAGATAACAAATAATAATAAAAAGAACAACAATACCGCTACGTACAGGCGTACGGATGCGGAGGCTTGTGCACCTCGCTGACGTGGCCCATTTTATTATATTAAATAAAAAAAAAGTAAAAAAGGAAAAACATTGAAGGCAGTTAAAGAGGGAAAATGTGACCGACCGTATAGCTAGGGTTCTTCCAAAATTTCAAAGAAAAGGAAAAGCTCGGAATCTCACTCTTCGACTGGATAATCTTTTCTAAGGTGAGGTTTAATTTATTTTTTTTGGCTATTTGAGCTTGTTATTTCATCCGTAAACTTCTGAATCTTCTGTATCCCATGGTGATTGGTTTTCAGAAAGTATTTTAAAATCTGATGGGGATAACTATGTACAAACTAAATACTTTCTTGAGCTGTTGAGAAAAAAAAAAAAGAAACTTTCTTGAGCCAATGGTGATTGGTTTCCAGAAAGGCTAGCACTATTTTTTAAAATTGTGGGCCACTCAGATTTTTGTACATCCAGTTGAATGGTTTTGTGGTGCAATTTTTGATAAAAACATCTTTTAGAGGACATTGTTTATGGAATGTGAAAAAAAATGTGAGAGATCTCTAGAGGTGGACATCGACCTCTACTAAAACTAAAAATACTACAAATTAAAGATTATTGTAACTAAATATATACGTATGTGTGTGAGTGTGGGGGACTTCAAGTCAAAGATCCAACACCAAAATGTTAAAAAAATAATAAGCTAGGGGCTCGCTTTGGAGAGTGGGGAGCAAAGCATGAGGGTGGGTCGAGAAAATAATTGAAAATGTTCAAGAAGTGGGTTCAAGTTTCTTCGATACCACAAAGCATATTTTTTAAGTTGTTGGATGTTTTTGACTCCCAACTTTGGAAGCTCATTAAACTTTTTTTGGAAGAAGATTTTTTAATATTAGCACATTCAACTTTTACGTTGTATCTGGCATTTTCTTTCTCTTATATAGCTTAAAATACTGTTGAACTTTTTTTCCCATATATTTTAGATCGACTATATATTTCAAATGTAATTGAAATGATTTTTTTCTTAAGAGACACAACAATAGACATTTCACACATTTTAGTGAATATTTCAGCTTCTATTTGGAATTGTGAAGATGGAGAAAGAGAAAGAAGATGCATCCCCCATAACACCTCCTCTCACTAATCCATCAACCCAGGTACTATACACAACGCACACAATTGGCTCGTGTTTATTATATATGTAGTCATTGCCCATGTGTGTTGATTAACATTATGCTCCTATATGTTAGGATGGGTCAAGACCACTTTATCCAGACTTTTCAAAGTACATGCCAAGTTACTACAGTCCAATGCCTCTTACGTGGTTACCACATTTTGTGCCTCTTCCAAGTGCCAACCCACACCCATGGAACTCTACTTCTGCTGTTACGTCAAGTACTGCTCCTTTGAGTAGTTCTGCTACCTTGTATAGTTCACCTATACCAATGATGGGACCTCCTCCAATTACATACCCATATCCATGGAGCAACCAGGTAATCGTTGGATGGTAAAGTAGTTCATGCGCTCTTAAATTTTATGAACTTGAATATTTGGTCTAATTATTTATTTTTCAATTTTTCTTTTTGAAAAACTGCAGCAACACCCATACTCTACTTTTGCTGCAATGGATACTTCTACTGCCATGTCTACTTCCGCCCCCATGTGTAGTTCCGCAACCAATGTGAGCTCTAGTGTAGTTGTCAGTTCTAGTGTAGCTGCCAGTTCTAGTGTAGCAGTTGTTCCTCTGACAAATGCCAAACCGGATCTATGTGTTGGGATGAATGCCAAACCGGATCCATGTGTTGGCAAGGTGATGTGATGGCGGTTTCACATGCTATGTCTTTTAAATTATCAGAAGATATATTGTCATACAATAATTTTTTCTTCTAATTTGCAGGAAAAAAAAGTGCAATAAAGTAACTCTGTTGAAGAAACTAGTGAGACCACACTAGACTCTATAGAAGTTGAAGCGCAATGTACTGCCTCTTTGGGTAATACTATTGATACCAAAGAAGTTGGCATCTCTGAATCACTTCATGTGGATCCTACTGATGGGGGTGATATCACTGAGGAGCCAAAGGTAGGAATGTGCTTTGAATCGGAGAATGAGTTGATGACTTACTATAAACATTAAGGAAAACGAAGTGGTTTTGGAGTAATGACACAAAGGAGTAGAAGGGAGAAGGATGGGACTATTAAATATGTCACTCTAGGATGTGCTCGTGGTGGCAAGGCAAGGAATAGGATGTCAAACGTCTCCAAGCCTCGACCAACAAGCAAGACAGATTGTAAGGCAAGAATGAATGTGTTGTTGAAGGATGGGAAGCTGTGTGTCACATCAGTCTTTAACACACACAATCATGTGCTCAGTCCAAAAAAATCTAGGTTCTTCAGATGCAATAGAGAAGTTAATGAGTCTGTTAAAAGGGTGCTGGATACAAATGATCAAACTGGCATACGATTGAATAAGAGTTTCTATGCTCTTGTGACTGAGGCCGGTGGGTTTGAGAACCTACCATTTGGAGAAAAAGATTGTCGTAACTATATAGATAAGGCGCGCCACCTACGCCTTGGTAAAGGTGGTGCTCAAGCACTATTTGAGTATTTTGGAAGGATGCAATTGAAGAATGATGGTTTTTTTGGCCTCATGGATTTGGATGATGATGATAGGATGAAGAATGTATTTTGGGCGAATGCCCGTAGTAGAAGGGCATACATCTACTTTGGAGATGTTGTTACATTTGATATCACATACCTGACAAATAGGTATGGAATGCCATTTACACCTTTCGTGGGTGTAAATCACCATGGACAATCAATCATTCTTGGTGCAGGCCTTATTTTAAGTGAGGATACAGAATCATTTGTATGGTTATTTAAAAATTGGCTTAATTGCATGGGTGGAAAAGCGCCGAATACTATTATTACAGATCAAGATCGGGCAATGAAAAATGCGATCGCCGTTGTCTTTCCTAACACGCGGCATAGATATTGCTTGTGGCACATATTGAAAAAGGTCCCTGAAAAGCTTGGTTTCCATCCTCAATACCAATGTGGCCTGAAAAGTAAGTTGCTATCTTGTGTATATGACTCTCTTACTATTGATGAGTTTGAGAATTCTTGGAATGCCGTGAAGGATATGTTTAACTTGCATGAAAATGCATGGTTGCAAAGCTTATATGCGGAGAGAGAATTTTGGGTGCCGGTATATTTAAAAAACTCATTTTGGGCTGGAATGAGTACAACTCAGCGTAGTGAGAGCATGAACGCTTTCTTTGATGGCTATGTGCATGCCAGGACAAACCTTAAAGAGTTTGTTGATCAATTCAACAATGCCTTGAAGAAAAAAATTGAAAACGAAAACCAAGCAGATTTCCATTCATTTAATTTCACTATTCCTTGCATATCGCACTTGGCTCTTGAGAAGAAGTTTCAAGAGGTGTATACGAACGCAAAATTTAGGGAGTTCAACAAGAAATAATGGGAATGATATATTGTCATTGTCATTTCTAAAAAATGGATGGAGTAATTGCAACTTATTCAGTAGATGATGAAGCTAAGGCCGAAGATTTCATTAAGGAGGTTACTTATACTGTCTATTTTAATGAGGCCGAGTGTGAGGCAAAGTGTGTTTGCAGCTTGTTTGAGATGCGAGGGATAATATGCAGACATATTCTTGCCATATTTTCAGCTAGGAAAGTCCGAGAGTTGCCAGAAAAGTATATATTGGACCGGTGGAGAAAAGACATAAAACGCAGATATACTATTATTCCAAGCAGTTATGACATTATTGATCAGAGGCCTGAAACTGAAAGGTATAAACGTCTATTGAAAATTTGTTATGAGGTAATAACAAATGCAGCGTCGTGCGATGGCCATACTGAAGACATGGTATCAAAGTTGTACGCGATGAATGAGGTATACTGCACCTCGAAGACCCACCACACGGACTCCAATGTTGGAGTTAGTAATGTGAATGTAGCCACCGAAGGAAGTTCTTAAAAAGTGCTAAGTCCCCATGTTGTTAGAGGCAAAGGAAGACCCCCGTGTAAGAGGAGAATGTCGATGATGGAGGAACACGTGAAGAAAATAAAAACTAAAGCGGCTAAAAAGAAAAAAGATACAAGAAAAAGTAGACTTGTGAGTGCTTGTTAATTTTTAACTTATTATCATTGTTACCTGACCTTATGTTTTTATTTGAGTATTTGATAATAACGTATCTTTTTATCTGTAAAAAAAAAGTATTTGATAGTAACGTACCATTGGCTCGTTGAAGCTTTTAAAAATTATAATTTTTTTTTATGTTTTCAGATGGGTGGATTAGACATCGAACTATTGGCTCAAGAAAGTGTACAACAACAAGTGATGGGGACACAAGAAAGTGTACAAACTCTAGTGATGGGGACACAAGAAAGTGTAATTTGTTATCACTTTGAAGAGTTCACTGTATTTGTATGTTTTTTTATGTGGGTCTTACTTTATCTGCTATTATGTTCACAGATGCAACTAAGAACAGATGGAACACAACCAGAGATGGCAGATGGAACGCAGCCAAATATATTCTCTTAGCAAGACTTTTCAATCTATTATTGGAGTACGGTGTGTGTTGGTTGCGGTTTGTTAGAGTATGTTGGGTGTTGATATTTGTTGGAGTAAACAATTATGTTGCGTGTTGGCTATTTGTTGGAGTAAACAATCATGTGTTGGGGTGGTTTTTCTTGTTTTTTATAATTTACTCATTAATTCATATATCCAAACTGTTATGCAAACATCTAACTCTAGTTTTATTTATCGTATCAGGTACGACAAAAGAATATTGTTTTGGGTATCACGGCGGCATTTCACTTGAGCACGAGAAGATTCCCTTCTGCATATAGTTATGAAAATTAAGCTCACATTTTGTATCCAAGTACTCTATTTGTGTAAAGTTGACTTTGTATCCAAGTACTCTATTTTTATCACTGGATTAATGTATTGAGTATAAATTATATATATACATCTGGATGGCCAAAATGGCCAAATTGGAAGTGTTTCTTTCTCTGTCATAAAAATGATAGGCAGCATGCAGCATGTCTGCTTGCCACACAATGCTGGGAAGTTTAGAATCTGATTCCATAAACCTGTAATTTATTGACAATCCATAAACCTGTAATTTATTGGCAATCCATAAACCTGTAATTTATTGGCAAGTTCATTTCACGCAGGTACATACTTTGTTAAAAAGAAGTTAAACATTAAAGTCTCAGGATTGAAGATCACTAATCGCAAATAAAGTTTCCAGTACATAACAACAAAGTCTTGACTTATAAACGCTAAGTTCCTATCAAATACAAAAACAAAGTCGTCTTCACTTCGAGCGTATCAAATACAAGTAAATAACTATGGATATTAGAAAATAGGCACGAAGAAATGTGCGTGCACGCCGCATGTCAGCTTCTTGACTAACATGCTGGGCTTGATCGTTGTGGAGTGACAACTCCATCTTCCCAATCTCTTCTTCTCTCTTTTGAAGTTATTCCTTCCTCCTTAATGACATTGTAAATCTGGGAATGAAGCCAGGAAAAACTGCATTAAGAATGTGCAATTGTATAAAAAGCTAAGAAGGAATGAAGAGAACATGTGCTGAGTATTATAATCATGCATGTGCTGAGTATACAAAAAATGTGTGATTATCTAAAAAAGAATTTAGATAAACTGAAATAGTCACGGCACCCTACATTGTTGTCACATAAACTGAAAAAATTTAGAATTTAGACAAAAACCAATTGTCACATCACCCTACATTTTAACATCCAACATTCTTTTATATCATTTCCAGCACCCTACATTCTTGTAACAAAAATTCTGCTTACAACCGACCTGGGGAACCGGCTGCGAAACCGTATTCTACGTGGCAGTATTTAAAACGGCGTCGTGTGCGTTTAGAATGATACTCCTTCGTACTCTTCGTTTCCACATTTGCGCTTTTCGTTTTCACATTTGATTCAGTTTCTCCCGCTCGACAGACCCTTTTCCCCATTCCCATCGTCTTCCCAGACCCTTCTCCCCACCATATGAACCACGAATCCCACGAAGCCCAAGCCGTGTTTGTCTTCACCGAACCACGAAGCCGTGTCGTCTTCACCGAACCATTTCGTCTATCTCCTACGTCAAGTACGGTTCCAGGAAGCTTCGGGTTCTGGGTTTTCAATAGTCTAGAGCTCGCGTCAGACCCAGAAAGGCGTATGGGGCTATGATCATGAATTCTGGGTTCTGCGATAACGGGCATATGCGGTACTATTATGTGAGCCCCATGTGTTCTGGGAAGAAGGAGAAGGAGAAGAGTGTGAATTCGTTTTCTTCGCTCACCGCCAAGAAGAAGTTGAAATTGATCAAAGGGCTGACCGAGGACCTGGCCAAGTTTTCTGATATGGGCTTTGGTTTGGATGCTCACGAAGGTTTGGCTGCTGATGTTCAACAGAAAGCCATCGCGGTATGTATTTTTTATAACATACTATTTTTTTTTTTTTATTTGGGTGTTTAGATTCGAACTGTTTCTTGGGGATTTCTTCTGTCTAATCTTATGCGATCGTATTTTTGGTAGTTTTACATTTAATTCGCTCGAAGTACGACGAGATATTTTGAAGCCCATGAACTAATTTATTTTTTTGCCTTTCTGATTGATCTGGAATTTGCGTCAGTTTTATGTCAATCCCTTTCAGTGATGAGGCACTTACTTAAGTTTATCAGGCTCGATTAATTATAACACAAATTAACTATGATTATCGTCCTCCATTACAGCTTTGATCATACAAATTGAATGGCCGCGATTATAATTTCAATGTAATGATGATTGAAGTTGGTTGTGGATCTGTATTGGTTGCCTCGCTTTAGATTGTTTATATTGATTACATCTTAAAAGAAAAGAAATTAATGGCTTTTTTTTATATTGAAGTTAAATAGCATGGTTCTTGGAACTATTTGATTCTTTTTTGGAGGAAGAAGCTTTTTTCCCCTGCTTTTTTCGATGGTGTTGTGCATGTTTTGGTGGAACTGAAGAATCACAAAAACAATGTCCAGATGATCTGGCTTTTCATGCACAGTGCTGAGAGGAAATCTATAGTTTGTGTTGCTGATAATTGTACCTACCTGCTTCATAATTTAGATGTCCATTTTATGTTATTTAGGATGCAGTAGAGGTATTGATGAGTCAACTGCAACATCTGAGAGCTGCGGAGGAATTGAAGAAAAGGAGTAAACAGAGAATGCCAAGCTTAAAGACAGACAAATGAATATTATGCTTGATTGTGAATCATCATCATCTTCATCCGAATCAAGCGACAGTGAATGTGAGGATGTGATTGACATGAGCTTCCTGAGAAGTGAACCTCTTACACAAGTAACACTACCATTATTAGATGAAGTGCAATTAATTTCTCAAGAAAATGCAACAACGTTGACCCTTCCTAGCAGGCTGACCCAAGAAGGGAGCACAGTTCTGTCAGATGGTTTGGGAGATCTCAAATCAGAGAATGAAGTAGAACGCTGCACTGGAATTGGTACCAGTTCTAGCAGTAATAGCTTTGGCCATAATGACAGGTGTAGTTCAATGACTGGATCATCGGCAAAGAGGATTGAGGTTTGCATGGGTGCTAAATGTAAGAAATCAGGAGCTGCTGCATTGTTGGAAGAATTTGGAAAGGTGATAGGTGTTGAAGATGCTGTTGTTGGTTGTAAATGCTTGGGAAAGTGTAGAGATGGCCCTAATGTGAGGATTTTGAACAGTGTTGATGGCAATGAAGCTGAGGTGGCAGATGTTTCTGTTAGGACTCCATTGAATCCCTTGTGTATTGGAGTTGGATTGGATAATGTGGGTGTGATTGTGGGTAACTTCTTTGGGGATGAACAGAAAGACTCTGGTCTAGCAGCGGCATCTTTACAGAACTTTCTATAAGTGATGTGTGTATTTAGTCAGTTTGCATGCGATAGCAAGTTTGCATTGTGACTTGAATTCATAGAGATCTTTTTATTCTTGTTTAAATCTAAATATGCAGATTGCAGTTGTGATGAAGTTTATTTGACAATAAATTTTCTCCAATATTTTCTTTTGCATTATTCTCTC